>JAEVFF010000302.1:1056172-1102063 GCA_018901945.1 Pugionium dolabratum
ACAAAGCCTCCAAGTAATCCAATCTATCCCAAACTGCGTGATGTCTTGCATTTTGCTTCACTTATAAGCCTTTACTCAATGAGCACCAATGATCAGCCTAGAATGATCAGTTGAACTAGCCAATCAACTTGACATGTGTGCAAAAATCATCCTTAACTTTTGATTTAGAACTAAGAATGACATGAATGCAATGCCCACGTCATGCTAGCTCAATTTTCTATACTATGGCAAAATTTCAGATTCAAATAGAAAAGACAAAGCCTTCAAGTAATACAACCTATCCCAGACTACGTGATGTAATGCATTATGCTTCACTTATAAGCCTTTACTCAATGAGCACCAATGATCAGATTAGAATGATCATTTGAACTGGCCAATCAACTTGACATGTCCGCACTAAATCGTCCGTAACTTTTGACTTAGAGCTAAGAATGACATGAATCCAATGCCCACGTAATGGTAGCTCAATTTTCTATACAATGACAAACTTTCAGATTCAAATAGATACCACAAACCATCCAATTAATCCAATCTATCCCAAACTGCGTGATGCCATGCATTATGCTTCACTTATAAGCCTTTACTCAATGAACCCCTATGATCAGCTTAGAATTATCATTTGAACTGACCAATCAACTTGATATGTGTGGACTAAATCGTCGGTAACTTTTGATTTATAGCTCAGAATGACATGAAACCAACGCCAATGTTATGCTAGCTCAAGTTTCTATACAATGACAAACTTTCAGATTCAAATAGATACGACAAAGCATCCAATTAATCTAATCTATCCCGAAGCGCGTTATATCATGTATTATGCTTCACTTATAAGCATTTACACAATGAGCACCAATGATCAGCTTAGAATGATCATTTGAATTGACCAGTCAACTTGACATGACCGCACTAAATCGTCTGTATCTATTGATTTAGATCTCAGAATGACAAGAATCAAATGACCACGTTATGCTAGCTCAATTTTCTATACTGTGAAAAAATTTCCGCCTCAAATATATACGAAAAAGCCTCCAAGTAATCCAATCTATCCAAAACTATGTGATGCTATGCATTATACTTCACTTATAAGCCTTTACTCAATGAGCACCAATGATCAGCTTAAAATGATCATTTGAACTGACCAATCAACTTGATATGTACGCAGCAAATCGTCTGTAACTTTTGATTTAGAGCTCCGAGTGGCATGAATCCAATGCCCACGTTGTGCTATCTCAATTTTCTATATTGTGACAAAATTTCATACTCATAGATATGACAAAGCCTTGAAGTAATCCAATCTATCACAAACTACGTGATGCCATGCATTGTGATTCACTTATATGCCTTTACTCAATGACCACCAATGATCAGCTTAAAATGATCATTTGAACTGACCAATCAACTTGATATGTACGCAACAAATCGTCTGTAACTTTTGATTTAGAGCTCCGAGTGGCATGAATCCAATGCCCACGTTGTGCTATCTCAATTTTCTATATTGTGACAAAATTTCAGACTCATAGATATGACAGAGCCTTGAAGTAATCCAATCTATCACAAACTACGTGATGCCATGCATTGTGATTCACTTATATGCCTTTACTCAATGACCACCGATGATCAGCTTAGAATGATCATTGGAACTGACCAACCAACTTGACATGTACGCACTAAATCTTCCGTATGTTTTGATTTATAGCTTAGAATATCATGAATCCACAGCCCACGTTATGGCAGCTCAATTTTCTATACTATGACTAAATCTTAGACTCAAATATATAAGACAGAGCCTCCAAGTAATATATTCTATCCCAAACTGCGTGATGCCATGGATTATGCTTCACTTATAAGCCTTTACGCAATGAGCACCAATGATCAGCTTAGAATGATCAGTTGAACTGGCCAATCAACTTGACATCTACGCACTAAATCGTTCGTAACTTTTGATTTAGAGCTCGAAATGACATGAATCCAATCCCCAAGTAATGCTAGCCCAATTCTCTATACAATGACAAATTTTCAGACTCAAATAGATTCGATAACACCTCCAAGTAATCCAATATATCCCAAACTGTGCGATGTCATGCATTATGCATCACTTATAAGCCTTTACTCAATGACCACCTATGCTCAGCTTAGAATGATCATTTGAACTGACCAATCAACTTCACATATCCGCACTAAATTGTCCGTAACTTTTGATTTAGAGCTCAGAATGACATGAATTCAACGCCCACGTTGTTCTAGCTCAATTTTCTATACTATGACAAAATTTCAAACTCAAATAGATACGACAAATCCTCCAAGTAATCCAATCTATCCCAAACTGCGTGATGTTATGCATTAAACTTCACTTATAAGCCTTTACACAATGAGCACCTATGATCAGCTTAGAATGATCATTTGAACTGGCCAATCAACTTGACATGTGCACACAAAATCGTCCGTAACTTTTGATTGAGAGCTCAGAATGACATGAATCCAACGCCCACGTCATGCTAGCTCAATTTTCTATACTATGGCAAAATTTCAGATTCAAATAGAAACGACAAAGCCTTCAAGTAATACAACCTATCCTACACTACGTGATGTCATGCATTATGCTTCACTTATAAGCCTTTACTCAATGAGCACCAATGATCAGATTAGAATGATCATTTGAACTGGCCAATCAACTTGACATGTCCGCACTAAATCGTCCGTAACGTTTGACTTAGAGCTAAGAATGACATGAATCCAATGCCTACGTAATGCTAACTCAATTTTCTATACAATGACAAGCTTTCAGATTCAAATAGATACCACAAAGCATCCAATTAATCCAATCTATCCCAAACTGTGTGATGCCAAGCATTATGCTTCACTTATAAGCCTTTGCTCAATGAGCACCTATGATCAGCTTAGAATTATCATTTGAACTGACCAATCATCTTGATATGTGTGCACTAAATCGTCGGTAACTTTTGATTTATAGCTCAGAATGACATGAAACCAACGCCAATGTTATGCTAGCTCAATTTTCTATACAATGACAAACTTTCAGATTCAAATAGATACGACAAAGCATCCAATTAATCCAATCTATCCCGAACTGCATTATTTCATGTATTATGCTTCACTTATAAGCAGTTACTCAATGAGCACTAATGATCAGCTTAGAATGATCATTTGAATTGATCAGTCAACTTGACATGACCGCACTAAATCGTCCGTATCTATTGATTTAGATCTCAGAATGACAGGAATCAAATGACCACGTTATGCTAGCTCAATTTTCTATACTGTGACAAAATTTATGCCTCAAATATATACGACAAAACCTCCAAGTAATCCAATCTATCCAAAACTATGTGATGCTATGCATTATACTTCACTTATAAGCCTTTACTCAATGAGCACCAATGATCAGCTTAAGATGATCATTTGAACTGACCAATCAACTTGATATGTACGCAGCAAATCGTCTGTAACTTTTGATTTAGAGCTCCGAATGGCATGAATCCAATGTCCACGTTGTGCTATCTCAATTTTCTATATTGTGACAAAATTTCAGACTCATAGATATGACAAATCCTCGAAGTAATCCAATCTATCACAAACTACGTGATGCCATGCATTGTGATTCACTTATAAGCCTTTACGGAATAAGCACCAATGACCAGTTGAACGGGCCAATCAACTTGACATCTACGCACTAAATCGTCCGTAATTTTTGATTTAGAGCTCGAAATGACATGAATCCAATGTCCACGTAATGCTAGCCCAATTTTCTATACAATGACAAATTTTCAGACTCAAATAGATTCGATAAAACCTCTAAGTAATCCAATATATCCCAAACTGTGTGATGTCTCGCATTATGCATCACTTATAAGCCTTTACTCAATGACCACCTATGATCAGCTTAGAATGATCATTTGAACTGACCAATCAACTGGACATATCCGCACTAAATTGTCCGTAACTTTTGATTTAGAGCTCAGAATGATATGAATCCAATGCCCACGTAATGCTAGCTCAATTTTCTATACAATGACAAACTTTCAGATTCAAATAGATACCACAAAGCATCCAATTAATCCAATCTATCCCAAACTGCGTGATGTTATGCATTAAGCTTCACTTATAAGCCTTTACACAATGAGCACCTATGATCATCTTAGAATGATCATTTGAACTAACCAATCAACTTGACATGTGCACACAAAATCGTCCATAACTTTTGATTTATAGCTCAGAATGACATGAATCCAACGCCCACGTCATGCTAGCTCAATTTTCTATACTTTCACAAAGTTTTAGACTCAAATAGATACGACAAAGCCTCCAAGTAATCCAATCTATCCCAAACTACGTGATGTCTTGCATTTTGCTTCACTTATAAGCCTTTACTCAATGAGCACCAATGATCAGCTTAGAATGATCAGTTGAACTGGCCAATCAACTTGACATGTGCGCATAAAATCGTCCTTAACTTTTGATTTAGAACTAAGAATGACATGAGTCCAACTCCCACGTCATGCTAGCTCAATTTTCTAGACTATGGCAAAATTTCAGATTCAAATAGAAACGACAAAGCCTTCAAGTAATACAACCTATCCCAGACTACGTGATGTCATGCATTATGCTTCACATATAAGCCTTTACTCAATGAGCACCAATGATCAGATTAGAATGATCATTTGAAGTGGCCAATCAACTTGACATGTCCGCACTAAATCGTCCGTAACTTTTGACTTAGAGCTAAGAATGACATGAATCCAATGCCCACGTAATGCTAGCTCAATTTTCTATACAATGACAAATTTTCAGATTCAAATAGATACCAGAAGGCATCCAATTAATCCAATCTATCCCAAACTGCGTGATGTCAAGCATTATGCTTCACTTATAAGCCTTTGCTCAATGAGCACCTATGATCAGCTTAGAATTATCCTTTGAACTGACCAATCAACTTGATATGTGTGCACTAAATCGTCGGTAACTTTTGATTTATAGCTCAGAATGACATGAAACCAACGCCAATGTTATGCTAGCTCAATTTTCTATACAATGACAAACTTTCAGATTCAAATAGATACGACAAAGCATCCAATTAATCCAATCTATCCCGAAGTGCGTGATGTCATGTATTATGCTTCACTTATAAGCATTTACTCAATGAGCACTAATGATCAGCTTAGAATGATCATTTGAATTCTCTAGTCAACTTGACATGACTACACTAAATCGTCTGTATCTATTGATATAGATCTCAGAATGACAAGAATCAAATGACCACGTTATGCTAGCTCAATTTTCTATACTGTGACAAAATTTCCGCTTCAAATATATACGACAAAGCCTCAAAGTAATCCAATCTATCCCAAACTGCGTGATGCCATGCATTATGCTTCACTTATAAGCCTTTACACAATGAGCACCTATGATCAGCTTAGAATGATCATTTGAATTAGCCAATCAACTTGACATGTGCACACAAAATCGTCTGTAACTTTTGATTTAGAGCTCAGAATGACATGAATCCAACGCCCACGTCATGCTAGCTCAATTTTCTATACTATGACGAAGTTTTAGACTCAAATAGATACGAAAAAGCCTCCAAGTAATCCAATCTATCCCAAACTACGAGATGTCTTGCATTTTTCTTCACTTATAAGCCTTTACTCAATGAGCACCAGTGATCAGCTTAGAATGATCAGTTGAACTGGCCAATCAACTTGACATGTGCGCATACAATTGTCCTTAACTTTTGATTTTGAACTAAGAATGACATGAATCCAACGCCCACGTCATGCTAGCTGAATTTTCTATACTATGGCAAAATTTCAGATTCAAATAGAAAAGACAAAGCCTTCAAGTAATACAACCTATCCCAGACTACGTGATGTCATGCATTATGCTTCACTTATAAGCCTTTACTCAATGAGCACCAATGATCAGATTAGAATGATCATTTGAACTGGCCAATCAACTTGACATGTCCGCACTAAATCGTCTGTGACTTTTGACTTAGAGCTAAGAATGACATGAATCCAGTGCCCACGTAATGCTAGCTCAATTTTCTATACAATGACAAACTTTCAGATTCAAATAGATACCACAAAGCATCCAATTAATCCAATCTATCCCAAACTGCGTGATGTGATGCCATGCATTATGCTTCACTTATAAGCCTTTACTCATGAGCACCTATGATAAGCTTACAACTATCATTTGAACTCACCAATCAACTTGATATATGTGCAATAAATCATCATTAACTTTTGATTTATAGCATAGAATGACATGAAACCAACGCCAACGTTATGCCAGCTCAATTTTCTATACAATGACAAACTTTCAGATTCAAATAGATACGACAAAGCATCCAATTAATCCAATCTATCCCAAACTGCGTGATACCATGCATTATGCTTCACTTCTAAGCCTTTACTCAATGAGCACCATTGTTCAGCTTAGAATGATCATTTGAACTGACCAGTCAACTTGACATGTCCGCACTAAATCGTCCGAATGTTTTGATTTAGAGCTCAGAATGACATGAATCCAATGCCCACATTATGCTAGCTCAATTTTCTATACTATGACAAAATTTCAGACTGAAATATATACGTCAAAGCCTCCAAGTAATGCAATATATCCCAAACTGCGTGATGGCATGCATTATGTTTCACTTACGAGGTTTTAATCAATCAGCACCAATGATCAATTCAGAATGATCATTTTAACTGGATGATCAACTTGACATGTCGCACTAAATCGTCCGTAACTTTTGATTTCGATCTCGGAATGACATGAATCTAATTCTCACGTTATGCTTGCTCAATTTTCTATACTGTGACAAAATTTCAGACTCAAATAGATACGGCAAAGCCTCCAAGTAATCCAATCTATCCCAAACTGCGTGATGCCATGCATTATGATTCACTGATAAGCCTTTACTCAATGAGCACCAATGATAAGCTTAGAATGATCAGTTGAACTGGCCAATCAACTTGACATGTATGCCCTAAATCGTCCGTAACTTTTAATTTAAAGCTCCTCATGACATTCATCCAATGCCCACGTTATGCCAGCTCGATTTTTTATATTGTGACATAATTTCAGACTCAATTAGATACGACAAAGCCTCCAAGTAATCCAATCTATCCGAAACGGCTTGATGCCATGCATCATGCTTCACTTATAAGCCTTTACTCAATGAGCACCAATTATCAACTTAGAATGATCATTTGAACTAATCAATCAACTTGACATGTCCCCCCTAAACCATCTTTAACTTTTGATTTAGAGCTCAGAATGGCATGAATCCAACGCCCACATTATGCTAGCTCAATTTTCTATATTGTGACAAAATTTCAGCCTCAAATAGATAAGACAAAGCCTCCAAGTAAACCAATCTACCCCATACTATGTGATGCCATGCATTATGCTTCACTTATAAGCCTTTACTCAATGTGCACCAATGATCAGCCTAGGTTGATCATTCAAACTGACCAATCAACTTGACATGTCCACACGAAATCGTCCGTAACTTTTGATTTCGAGTTCCAAATGACATGAATCCATTGCCCACGTTATGCTAGCTTAATTTTCTATATTGTGACAAAATTTCAGACTGCAATAGATACAACAAGCCTCCAACTAATCCAATCTATCCCAAACTAAGTGATGTGATGCATTATGCTTCACTTATAAGCCTTTACTCAATGAGCATCAATTATCAGCTTAGAATGATCATTTGAACTGACCAATCAACTTGACATTTTCCGCAATAAATCGTCCGTAACTTTTGATTTAGATCTCAGAATGACATAAATCCAATGCCCACGTAATGCTTGCTGAATTTTCTATACAATGACAAATTTTCATACTCAAATAGATTTGACAAAGCCTCCAAGTAATCCAATCTATCCCAAATTGCATGATGGCATGCATTATGCTTCACTTTTAAGCTGTTACTCAATGAGCACCAATTATCTGCTTAGAATGATGATTTGAACTAACCAGTCAACTTGACATGTCCGCACTAAATTGTCTGTAACTTTTGATTTAGAGCTCAGAATGACATGAATTTAATGCCCACTGTATGCTAGCTAAATATTCTATATTATGACAAAATTTCATACTCAAATACATACGAAAACGCCTCCAACTAATCCAATCTATCACAAACTATGTGATGCCATGCATGATGCTTCCCTTATAGGCCTTTACTCAATGAGCACCAATGATCAGCTTAGAATGATCATTTGATCTGACCAATTAACTTGACATGTCCGCACTAAATCGTACGTAACTTTTGATTTAGAGCTCAGAATGACATGAATCCAATGTCCACGTAAGGTTAGCTCAATTTTCTATACAATGACAAATTTACATACTCAAAAAGATTCGACAAATCCTCCAAGTACCAAATCTATCCCAAACTGCGTGATACCATGCATTATGCTTCACTTCTAAGCCTTTACTCAATGAGCACCATTGTTCAGCTTAGAATGATCATTTGAACTGACCAGTCAACTTGACATGTCCGCACTAAAGGGTCCGAATGTTTTGATTTAGAGCTCCGAATGACATGAATCCAATGCCCACGTTATGCTAGCTCAATTTTCTATACTGTGACAAAATTTCAGAATGAAATATATACGACAAAGCCTCCAAGTAATGCAATATATCCCAAACTGCGTGATGGTATGCATTATGTTTCACTTATGAGGTTTTAATCAATCAGCACCAATGATCAATTCAGAATGATCATTTTAACTGGATGAGTGGGTTTGGAACGATTTTATTCGTTATTAGGAATCTTCCAGCGCTGAGGTCATCTCGAGCACTAATTCGGGAAACCGGAAGATTGACCGAAGAGGCAAAGACATTTACATTCACAATGCCGGATCGACTAGTTTTTTGAGACGAGGCGATCAATTGGTAAATTAATTATTATATTAATTTTATTTATTATTTGAAAATTTTTTAAATTATTAATTTAAAATTTTTTTACTTTTAGCCAAAAGAATTTGGAGCGCCTCCAAATCACTTGCAACTTCTTGAAGCCGTCCACACGAACAAAAATATTGGTCGCATCCAATATGGTTTCGTTAGTGAGATCATCGAAAAAGTGAAAAAAAGTGATATTTAACTCAACAGTCACAAGTTGGTTTTTCATCTTTGGTCGCCGAATTGCCTCGTTATGAGATTAACCGTCTGGTTGTTGATGTAATTTTAATTCTTTTTTTATTTGTTTTTATATTTAATATTATAATATTTTTTAATAATATTTTTTTGTTTTTACATGAAGTACTATTTTCTAATGATTGTCATCAAGGATTTGCGAGAGTTGCAGATACCGGTGGTGCAACATCTACGGCTAGAAACGAGGAGAATGAACAGTTAAAGAAATGGCGGCTGTGGAGATAGAGATGACGAATTTTAAAAATTATTGTACAAATGATAAGAACCAAGTTTCCCGATGCCTTTTTCTCTCCTCCTTCTCCTCCTGCTCCTCTAATGTAATTTGTAGATTTAAAACAATTAACCAATTATTATATTTATAATTAGAATTATTATTTTTATTAATTTTAATATTTTTTTAAAATATTTAAAAATATTATTTAAATTTAATATAAATATTAATTATTTTAATATTTTTATAAATATATTTTTACAATATTTAATAAATAATTTTAAAAAAATAAATATTCTAATTTTTTTTAATTATTTGGTTATTTCCGACGGATGCAATCGCTAGAAATTCCCGACGGACGTTTCCCTCAGAGGTATGTCGGTTAACTCCCGATGGGTGAAAACCGTCGGAATACACCATAGGTTCACATTCTCGATTGTAACGGTCATCGAAAAATGTCGACGGCCCGACTGACTAAATCCATCAAAAATACGTCAGGAATTTCCGACGAAATGAACCCATCGATTATCTATCGGTATTTGCCGACGGCATGAACCAATCGTCTATATGTGGGAAGTGTCCGACGATGACATTTATTGCCAAACCGTCAGTAATTCCCGATCCCTTCCGGATGGAAATTGATTTCCGATGAAATAGTCCCGACGGGAATCTGTTTTCGAAAAGTAGATGGGAATAAATATTCCCAACGGATTGCCGACGAAATTCACCTTCGGGAATTTGATGGTTTCTTGTAGTGCAATGATCAGCTTAGAATGATCAGTTGAACTGCCCAATCAACTTGACATTTCTGCATTAAATCGTCCATAACTTTTGCTTTAGAGATCAGAATGACATGAATTCAATGCCCACATAATGCTAGCTTAGTTTTTAACAGAGCAATACCCTAAAATATCACCATTTTAAGTTTATCTTCCAAATTTAGCACACTAAAACTAAAATTCCCAAAATAGCATAAATTATTATGTAAAAATAATTATTTACCTTAAATAAAAAATATATAAACTTAAAATATAATGTTTGGGTTCACTTTTTTCAATTTAGGGTTTAATTTTTTTCATTAGGAATAAGTTTTCAATTATTTTAGTATTAAATTTGTGCTATTTTTGGAAATTTAAATTACTAGGGCTATATTTGGAACAAAAACTTGAAATGGTGCTATTTTAGTCAATTGCCCTTTTTAATATTGTGACAAAATTTCATACTCAAATAAATTCGACAAAGCTTCCAAGTAATCCAATCTATACCAAACGGCGTGATGTCATGCATTATGCTTCACTTACAATGATCATTTGAACTGACCAATAACTTTGACATTTCTGCACTAAATCGTCCGTAACTTTTGATTTAAAGCTCAGAATAACAGGAATCCAATGCCCATGTTATGCTATCTCAATTTTCTATATTATGACAAAATTTCAGACTCAAATATATACGACAAAGCCTCCAAGTAATCCAATCTATCCTAAACTGCGTGATGCCATGCATTATGCTTTACTTATAAGCCTTTACACAATAGCACCAATGATCAGCTTAGAATGATTAGTTGAACTGGCCAATCAACTTGACATGCACGCACTAAATCATTCGTAATTTTTGATTTAGAGTTCCGAATAACATGAATCCAATGCCCAACTTATGTTAGCTCAATATTGTGACAAAATTTCAGAATCAAATAGATACAACAAACCCTCCACGTAATCCAATCTATCCCAAACTGTGTGATAGCATGCATTATGTTTCACTTATAATCCTTTACTCAATGAGCACAATGATCAACTTAGAATGATCATTTGAAAGGACCAATCAACTTGATATGTCCGCACTAAATCGTCTGTAACTTTTGATTTAGAGCTCAGAATGACATGAATCCAAAACCCACGTTATGCTAGCGCAATTTTTAATACTGTTACAAAATTTTAAACCCAAATATATACGAAAAAGCCTCCAAATGACCAAATCTATCCCAAACTGCATTATGCAATGCATTATGATTCACTTATAAGCTTTTACTCAATGAGCACCAATGATAAGCATAGAATGATCATTTGAACTGACCAATAAACTTGACATGGCCGCACTAAATCGTCCGTAAATTATGATTTAGAGCTCAGAATGACATGAATCCAACGCCCACGTTATACTAGATCAATTTTCTATACTATGACAAATATTAAAATTCAAATAGATACGACAACGCATTCAAGTAATCTAATCTATCTCAAACAGCGTGATGCCATGCATTATGATTTACTTATAAACCATTACTCAATGAGCACCAATGATCAGATTAGAATGATCAGTTGAACTGGCCAATCAACTTGACATGCCTGCACTAAATCATTCGTAACTTTTGAGTTAAAGCTCCTAATAACATGAATCCAATGCCCACTTTACACTAGCTCAATTTTATATATTGTGACAAAATTTCAGACTCATATGGATAAAACAAAACCCCCAAGTAATCCAATCTATCCCAAAGTGCATGATGGCATGCATTATGCTTCACTTATAATCCTTTACTCAATGAGCACAATGATCAGCTTAGAATGATCATTTGAACTGACCAATAAACTTGACATTTCTGCACTAAATAGTACGTATCTTTTCATTTAAAGCTCAGAAAGACATGAATTCAAAACCCACGTTATGCTAGATGAATTTTCTATACTATGACAAAATTTCAGACTCAAATAGAAATGACAAAGCCTCCAAGTAATCCAATCTATACCAAACTGCGTCATGTCATGCATTATGCTTCACTTATAAGCGTTTACTCAATGAGCACCAATGATCAGCTTAGAATGATCAGTTGAACTGGCAAATCAACTTGACATGTCCGCACTAAATCATCTGTAACTTTTTATTTAGAGCTTCGAATGACATGAATCATATGCCCACGTTATGCTAGTTCAATTTTCTATACTATGACAAAATTTAAGACTCAAATAGAAACGACAAAGCCTCCAAGTAATATAATCTATCCCAAACTGCGTGATGCCATGCATTATGCTTCACTTATAAGCCTTTACACAATGAGCACCAATGCTCATCTTCGAATGATCATTTGAAAGGACCAATCAACTTGATATGTCTGCACTAAATCGTCTGTAACTTTTGATTTAGAGCTCAGAATGACATGAATCCAACACCCACGTTATGCTAGCTCAATTTTCTATACTATGACAAAATTTCATACTCAAATAGATATGACAAAGCCCAAATAATCAAATCTATCCCAAACTACGTGATGCCATGCATTATGCTTCACTTATAAGCGTTTACTCAATGAGTACCAATGATCAGCTTAGGATGATCAGTTGGATTGACCAATCAACTTGACATATCTGCACTAAATCGTCCGTATCTTTTGATTTAGAGATCAGAATGACATGAATCCAACATCCACGTTATGCTAGCTCAATTTTCTATACTGTGACAAAATTTCAGACTCAAATAGAAATGACAAAGCCTCCAAGTAATCTAATCTATCCCAAACTGTGTCATGCCATGCATTATGCTTCACTTATAAGCGTTTACTCAATGAGTACCAATGATCAGGTTAGAATGATCAGTTGAACTGGCAAATAACTTGACATGTCTGCAGTAAATCGTTCGTAAATTTTTATTTAGAGTTTCGAATGACATGAATCCAATGCCCACGTTATGCTAGCTCAATTTTCTATACTGTGACAAAATTTAATACTCAAATAGAAACGAAAAAGCCTCCATGTAATCCAATCTATCCCAAACTGCGTGATGTCATGCATTATGTTTCACTTATAAGCTTTTACACAATGAGCACCAATGGTCAGCTTAGAATGATCATTTGAAAGGACCAATCAACTTTATATGTCCGCACTAAATCGTTTGTAACTTTTGATGTAGAGCTCAGAATGACATGAATCCAACGCCCATGATATGCTAGCTCAATTTTCTATATTGTGACAAACTTTATGACTCAAATAGATAAGACAAAAACTCCAAGTAAACCAATCCATCCCAAACTGCATGATATCATGCATTATGCTTCACTTATGAGCCTTTATTCAATGAGCACCAATGATCAGCTTAGATTGAACATTTGAACTGACCAATCAACTTGACTTGTCCCCACTAAATCGTTCGTAACTTTTGATTTAGAGTTCCAAATGACATGAATCCAATGCCCACGTTATGCTAGGTTAATTTTCTATATTGTGACAAAATTTCAGAGTCAAATAAGTACGACAAAGCCTTCAAAGAATCCAATCTATCCCAGACTATGTGATGCATGCATTATGTTTCACTTATAAGCCTTTACTCAATGAACACCAATGATCAGGTTAAAATGATCATTTGAACTGACCAATCAACTTGACATGTCCGCACTAAATCGTTCGTAACTTTTGATTTAGAGCTCAGAATGACATAAATCCAATGCTCACGTAATGCTTGCTCAATTTTCTATAAAATGACAAATTTTCATACTCAAATAGATTCGACAAAGCCTTCAAGTAATCCAATCTATCCCAAATTGCGTGATGGCATGCAATATGCTTCACTTTTAAGCCGTTACTCAATGAGCACCAATGATCAGCTTAGAATGATCATTTGAACTAACCAATCAACTTGATATGTCCGCACTAAATCGTCCGTAACTTTGGATTTAGAGCGCATAATGACATGAATCCAATGCCCACGTTATGCTAGCTAAATATTCTATATTAGGACAAAATTTCAGAGTTAAATAGATACGAAAAAGCCTCCAACTAATCCAATCTATCACGAACTATGTGTGGCCATGCATTATGCTTCACTTATTAGCCTTTTCTCAATGAGCACCAATGATCAGATTAGAATGATCATTTGAACTGACCAATTAACTTGGCATGTCCGCACTAAATCGTCCTTAACTTTTGATTTAGAGATCAGAATGACATGAATCCAATGTCAACGTAACCTAGCACAATTTTCTATAGAATAACAAATTTTCATACTCAAAAAGATTCGACAATTCCTCCAAGTTATCGAGTATATCCGAAAATGAGTGATGCAATGAATTATGCTTCACTTCTAAGCCTTTACTCAATGAACACCAATGATCTGCTTAGACTGATCATTTGAACTAGCCAATCAACTTGACATGTCTACACTAAATCGTCCGTAACTTTTGATTTAGAGCTCAGAATGACATGAATCCTACGCCCCTGATATGCTAGCTCAATTTTCTATATTGTGACAAAATTTTAGACTCAAATAGATAAGACAAAGACTCCAAGTAAACCAATCTATCCCAAACTACGTGATGCCATGCATTATGCTTCACTTATAAGCCTTTATTCAATGAGCACCAATGATCAGCTTATATTGATCATTTGAACTGACCAATCAACCTAACATGTCCGCACTAAATCGTTCGAAACTTTTGATTTAGAGTTCCAAATGACATGAATCCAATGCCCACTTTATGCTAGCTTAATTTTCTATATTGTGACAAAAATTTCAGAGTTAAATAAATACAACAAAAACTTCAAAGAATCCAATCTATCCCAGACTATGTGATGCCATGCATTATGTTTCACTTATAAGCCTTTACTCAATGAACACCAATGATCAGGTTAGAATGATCATTTGAACTGACCAATAAACTTGACATGTCCGCAGTAAATCGTTCGTAACTTTTGATTTAAAGCTCAGAATGACATAAATCCAATGCTCACGTAATGCTTGCTCAATTTTCTATAAAATGACAAACTTTCATACTCAAATAGATTCGACAAAGCCTTCAAGTAATCCAATCTATCCCAAATTGCGTGATGCCATGCAATATGCTTCACTTTTAAGCCGTTACTCAATGAGCACCAATGATCTGCTTAGAATGAACATTTGAACTAACCAATCAACTTGATATGTCCGCACTAAATCGTCCATAACTTTGGATTTAGAGCTCAGAATGACATTAATCCAATGCCCACGTTATGCTAGCTAAATATTCTATATTATGACAAAATTTTAGAGTTTAATAGATACGACAAAGCCTCCAACTAATCCAATCTATCACGAACTATGTAATGCCATGCATTATGCTTCACTTATAAGCCTTTACTCAATGAGCACCAATGATCAGATTAGAATGATAGTTTGAACTGACCAATTAACTTGACATGTCCGCACTAAATCGTCCTTAACTTATGATTTAGAGATTAGAATGACATGAATCCAATGTCAACGTAATCTAGCTCAATTTTCTATACAATAACATATTTTCATACTCAAAAAGATTCGACAATTCTTCCAAGTAATCCAATATATCCCAAAATGCGTGATGCAATGAATTATGCTTCACTTCTAAGCCTTTACTCAATGAGCACCAATGATCAGCTTATAATGATCATTTGAATTGACCAATCAACTTGACATGTCCGCACTAAATCGTCCGTAACTTTTGATTTAGAGCTCAGAGTGACATGAATCCTATGCCCATGATATGCTAGCTCAATTTTCTATATTGTGACAAAATTTCAGACTCAAAGAGATAAGACAAAGACTCCAAATAAACCAATTTATCCCAAACTGCATGATGCCATGCATTATGCTTCACTTATAACCTTTATTCAATGAGCACCAATGATCAGCTTAGATTGATCATTTGAACTGACCAATCAACTTGACATTTCCGCACTAAATCGTTCGTAACTTTTGATTTAGAGTTCCAAATGATATGAATCCAATGCCCACGTTATGCTAGATTAATTTTCTATATTGTGACAAAATTTCAGAGTCAAATAAATATGACAAAGCCTTCAAATAATCCAATTTATCCCAGACTATGTGATGCCATGCATTATGTTTCACTTATACGCCTTTACTCAATGTACACCGATGATCAGGTTAGATTGATCATTTCAACTGACAAATAGACTTGACATGTCCGCACTAAATCGTTCGTAACTTTTGATTTAGAGCTCATAATGACATAAATCCAATGCTCACGTAATGCTTGCTCAATTTTCTATAAAATGACAAATTTTCATACTCAAATAGATTCGAACAAGCCTTCAAGTAATCCAATCTATCCCAAATTGCGTGATGGCATGCAATATGCTTCACTTTTAAGCCGTTACACAATGAGCACCAATGATCAGCTTAGAATGATCATTTGAACTAACAATCAACTTGACATGTCCGCACTAAATCGTCCGTAACTTTGGATTTAGAGCTCAGAATGACATGAATCCAATGCCCACATTATGGTAGCTAAATATTCTATATTGTGACAAAATTTTAGAGTTTAATAGATATGACAAAGCCTCCAACTAATCCAATCTATCACGAACTATGTGATGCCATGCATTATGCTTCACTTATAAGCCTTTACTCAATGAGCACCAATGATCAGATTAGAATGATCATTTCAACTGACCAATTAACTTGACATGTCCGCACTAAATCGTCTTTAACTTTTGATTTAGAGATAAGGATGACATGAATCTAATGTCAACGTAATCTAGCTCAATTTCCTATAGAATAACATATTTTCATACTCAAAAAGATTCGACAATTCCTCCAAGTAATCAGATATATCCCAAACTGCGTGATGCAATGAATTATGCTTCACTTCTAAGCCTTTACTCAATGAGAACCAATGATCAGCTTAGAATGATCATTTGAACTAACCAATCAACTTGACATGTCCGCACTAAATCGTCCGTAACTTTTGATTTAGAGCTCAGAATGACATGAATCCTACGCCCATGATATGCAAGCTCAATTTTCTATATTGTGAAAAAATTTCAGATTCAAATAGATAAGACAAAGACTCCAAGTAAACCAATCTATCCCAAACTGCATGATGCCATGCATTATGCTTCACTTATAAGCCTTTATTCAATGAGCACCAATTATCAGCTTAGATTGATCATTTGAACTGACCAATCAACTTGACATGTCCGCACTAAATCGTTGGTACCTTTTGACTTAGAGTTCCAAATGACATGAATCCAATGCCCACGTTACGCTAGCTTAATTTTCTATATTGTGACAAAATTTCAGAGTCAAATAAATACGACAAAGCCTTTAAATAATATAATCTATCCCAGACTATGTAATGCCATGCATAATGTTTCACTTATAAGCCTTTACTCGATGAACACCAATGATCAGGTTAGAATTATCATTTGAACTGACCAATAGACTTGACATGTCCGCACTAAATCGTTCGTAACTTTTGATTTAGAGCTCAGAATGACATAAATCCAATGCTCACATAATGCTTGCTCAATTTTCTATAAAATGACAAATTTTCATACTCAAATAGATTCGACAAAGCCTTCAAGTAATCCAATCTATCCCAAATTGCGTGATGGCATTCAATTTGCTTCACTTTTAAGCCGTTACTCAATGAGCACCAATGATCAGCTTAGAATGATCATTTGAACTAACCAATCAACTTGATATGTCCACACTAAATCGTCCGTATCTTTGGATTTAGAGCGCAGAATGACATGAATCCAATGCCCACGTTATGCTAGCTAAATATTCTATATTATGACCAAATTCCAGAGTTAAATAGATACGATAAAGCCTCCAACTAATCCAATCTATCACGAACTATGTGATGCCATGCATTATGCTTCACTTATAAACCTTTACTCAATGAGCACCAATGATCAGATCAGAATGATCATTTGAACTGACCAATTAACTTGACATGTCCGCACTAAATCGTCCTTAACTTTTGATTTAGAGATAAGAATGACATGAATCTAATGTCAACGTAATCTAGCTCAATTTTCTATAGAATAACATATTTTCATACTCAAAAAGATTCGACAATTCCTCCAAGTAATCAGATATATCCCAAAATACGTGATGCAATGAATTATGCTTCACTTCTAAGCCTTTACTCAATGAACACCAATGATCAGCTTAGAATGATCATTTTAACTAACCAATCAACTTGACATGTCTACACTAAATCGTCCGTAACTTTTGATTTAGAGCTCAGAATGACATGAATCCTACGCCCATGATATGCTAGCTCAACTTTCTATATTGTGACAAAATTTCAGACTCAAATAGATAAGAAAAAGACTCCAAGTAAACCAATCTATCCCAAACTGTGTGATGCCATGCATTATGCTTCACTTATAAATCTTTATTCATTGAGCACCAATGATCAGATTATATTGACCATTTGAACTGACCAATCAACTTCACATATCCGCACTAAATCGTTCGTAACTTTTGATTTAGAGATCCAAATGACATGAATCCAATGCCCACGTCTTAATTTCTATATTGTGAAAAAAATTTCAGAGTCAAATAAATACGACAAAGCCTTCAAATAATCCAATCTGTCCCAGACTATGTGATGTCATGCATTATGTTTCACTTATAAGCCTTTACTCAATGAATACCAATGATCAGGTTAGAATGATTATTTGAACTAACCAATCAACTTGACATGTCCGCACTAAATCGTCCGAACTTTTGATTTAGAATGACATGAATCCAATTCTTACGTTATGCTTGCTCAATTTTCTATATTGTGACAAACTTTCAGACTCAAATAGATACGACAACGCCTCCAACTAATCCAATCTATCCCGAACTGCGTGATGCCATGCATTATGATTCACTTATAAGCCTTTACTCGATGAGCACCAATGATAAGCTTAGAATGATCAGTTGAACTGGCCAATCAACTTGACATGTATGCCCTAAATCGTCTGTAACTTTTGATTTAAAGCTCCTCATGACATTCATCCAATACCCACGTTATGCCAGCTCGATTTTTTATATTGTGACATAATTTCAGACTCAACTAGATACGACAAAGCCTCCAAGTAATCCAATCTATCCGAAACGGCTTGATGCCATGCATCATGCTTCACTTATAAGCCTTTACTCAATGAGTACCAATGATCAACTTAGAATGATCATTTGAACTAATCAATCAACTTGACGTGTCCGCTCTAAACTGTCTTTAACTTTTGATTTTGAGCTCAAAATGGCATGAGTCCAACGCCCACATTATGCTAGCTCAATTTTCTATATTGTGACAAAATTTCAGGCTCAAACAGATAAGACAAAGCCTCCAAGTAAACCAATCTACCCCATACTGTGTGATGCCATGCATTATGCTTCACTTATAAGCCTTTACTCAATGAGCACCAATGATCAGCTTAGATTGATCATTCGAACTGACCAATAAACTTGACATGTCCGCACGAAATCGTCCGTAACTTTTGATTTTGAGTTCAAAATGACATGAATCCAATGCCCACGTGATGCTAGTTTAATTTTCTATATTGTGACAAAATTTAAGACTGCAATAGATACAACAAGCCTCCAACTAATCCAATCTATCCCAAACTACGTGATGTGATGCATTATGCTTCACTTATAAGCCTTTACTCAATGAGCATCAATGATCAGGTTAGAATGATCATTTGAACTGACCAATCAACTTGACATTTCCGCAATGAATCATCCGTAACTTTTGATTTAGAGCTCAGAATGACATAAATCCAATGCCTACGTAATGCTTGCTGAATTTTCTATATAATGACAAATTTTCATCCTCAAATAGATTTGACAAAGCCTCCAAGTAATCCAATCTATCCCAAATTGCGTGATGGAATGCATTATGCTTCACTTTTAAGCCGTTTCTCAATGAGCACCAATTATCAGCTTAAAATGATGATTTGAACTAACCAGTCAACTTGACATGCCCGCACTAAATTGTCCGTAACTTTTGATTTAGAGCTCAGAATGACATGCATTTAACGCCCACGGTATGCTAGCTAAATATTCTATATTATGACAAAATTTCATACTCAAATAGATACGACAACGCCTCCAACTAACCCAATCTATCACAAACTATGTGATGCCATGCATTATGCTTCACTTATAGGCCTTTACTCAATGAGCACCAATGATCCACCTTAGAATGATCATTTGATCTGACCTTTTAACTTGACATGTCCGCACTAAATCGTACGTAACTTTTGATTTAGAGCTCAGAATGACATGAATCCAATGTCCACGTAATGCTAGCTCAATTTTCTATACAATGACAAATTTTCATACTCAAAAGATTCGACAAATCCTCCAAGTACCAAATCTATCCCAAACTGCGTGATACCATGCATTATGCTTCACTTCTAAGCCTTTACTCAATGAGCACCATTGTTCAGCTTAGAATGATCATTTGAACTGACCAGTCAACTTGACATGTCCGCACTAAATCGTCCGAATGTTTTGATTTAGAGCTCAGAATGACATGAATCCAATGCCCACATTATGCTAGCTCAATTTTCTATACTATGACAAAATTTCAGACTGAAATATATACGTCAAAACCTCCAAGTAATGCAATATATCCCAAACTGCGTGATGGCATGCATTATGTTTCACTTACGAGGTTTTAATCAATCAGCACCAATGATCAATTCAGAATGATCATTTTAACTGGATGATCAACTTGACATGTCGCACTAAATCGTCCGTAACTTTTGATTTCGATCTCGGAATGACATGAATCTAATTCTCACGTTATGCTTGCTCAATTTTCTATATTGTGACAAAATTTCAGACTCAAATAGATACGGGCCTCCAAGTAATCCAATCTATCCCAAACTGCGTGATGCCATGCATTATGATTCACTGATAAGCCTTTACTCAATGAGCACCAATGATAAGCTTAGAATGATCAGTTGAACTGGCCAATCAACTTGACATGTATGCCCTAAATCGTCCGTAACTTTTAATTTAAAGCTCCTCATGACATTCATCCAATGCCCACGTTATGCCAGCTCGATTTTTTATATTGTGACATAATTTCAGACTCAATTAGATACGACAAAGCCTCCAAGTAATCCAATCTATCCGAAACGGCTTGATGCCATGCATCATGCTTCACTTATAAGCCTTTACTCAATGAGCACCAATTATCAACTTAGAATGATCATTTGAACTAATCAATCAACTTGACATGTCCCCCCTAAACCATCTTTAACTTTTGATTTAGAGCTCAGAATGGCATGAATCCAACGCCCACATTATGCTAGCTCAATTTTCTATATTGTGACAAAATTTCAGCCTCAAATAGATAAGACAAAGCCTCCAAGTAAACCAATCTACCCCATACTATGTGATGCCATGCATTATGCTTCACTTATAAGCCTTTACTCAATGTGCACCAATGATCAGCCTAGGTTGATCATTCAAACTGACCAATCAACTTGACATGTCCACACGAAATCGTCCGTAACTTTTGATTTCGAGTTCCAAATGACATGAATCCATTGCCCACGTTATGCTAGCTTAATTTTCTATATTGTGACAAAATTTCAGACTGCAATAGATACAACAAGCCTCCAACTAATCCAATCTATCCCAAACTAAGTGATGTGATGCATTATGCTTCACTTATAAGCCTTTACTCAATGAGCATCAATTATCAGCTTAGAATGATCATTTGAACTGACCAATCAACTTGACATTTTCCGCAATAAATCGTCCGTAACTTTTGATTTAGATCTCAGAATGACATAAATCCAATGCCCACGTAATGCTTGCTGAATTTTCTATACAATGACAAATTTTCATACTCAAATAGATTTGACAAAGCCTCCAAGTAATCCAATCTATCCCAAATTGCATGATGGCATGCATTATGCTTCACTTTTAAGCTGTTACTCAATGAGCACCAATTATCTGCTTAGAATGATGATTTGAACTAACCAGTCAACTTGACATGTCCGCACTAAATTGTCTGTAACTTTTGATTTAGAGCTCAGAATGACATGAATTTAATGCCCACTGTATGCTAGCTAAATATTCTATATTATGACAAAATTTCATACTCAAATACATACGAAAACGCCTCCAACTAATCCAATCTATCACAAACTATGTGATGCCATGCATGATGCTTCCCTTATAGGCCTTTACTCAATGAGCACCAATGATCAGCTTAGAATGATCATTTGATCTGACCAATTAACTTGACATGTCCGCACTAAATCGTACGTAACTTTTGATTTAGAGCTCAGAATGACATGAATCCAATGTCCACGTAATGTTAGCTCAATTTTCTATACAATGACAAATTTACATACTCAAAAAGATTCGACAAATCCTCCAAGTACCAAATCTATCCCAAACTGCGTGATACCATGCATTATGCTTCACTTCTAAGCCTTTACTCAATGAGCACCATTGTTCAGCTTAGAATGATCATTTGAGCTGACCAGTCAACTTGACATGTCCGCACTAAATGGTCCGAATGTTTTGATTTAGAGCTCAGAATGACATGAATCCAATGCCCACGTTATGCTAGCTCAATTTTCTATACTGTGACAAAATTTCAGAATGAAATATATACGACAAAGCCTCCAAGTAATGCAATATATCCCAAACTGCGTGATGGTATGCATTATGTTTCACTTATGAGGTTTTAATCAATCAGCACCAATGATCAATTCAGAATGATCATTTTAACTGGATGATCAACTTGACATGTCACACTAAATCGTCCGTAACTTTTGATTTAGATCTCGGAATAACATGAATCCAATTCTGACGTTATGCTAGCTCAATTTTCTATATTGTGACAAAATTTCAGACTCAAATAGATACACAAAGCCTCCAAGTAATCCAATCTATCCCAAACTGCGTGATTCCATGCATTATGATTCACTTATAAGCCTTTACTCATAGAGCACCAATGATAAGTTTAGAATGATCAGTTGAACTGGCCAATCAACTTGACATGTATGCCCTAAATCGTCCGTAACTTTTTATTTAAAGCTCCTCATGACATTCATCCAATGCTCACGTTATGCCAGCTCAGTTTTTTATATTGTGACATAATTTCAGACTCAAATAGATACGACAAAGCCTCCAAGTAATCCAATCTATTTGAAACGGCTTGATGCCATGCATCATGCTCACTTATAAGCCTTTACTCAATGAGCACCAATGATCAACTTAGAATGATCAATTGAACTAATCAATCAACTAGACATGTCCACCCTAAAACGTCTTTAACTTTTTATTTAGAGCTCAGAATGACATGAATCCAACGCCCACATTATGCTAGCTCAATTTTCTATATTGTGACAAAATTTCAGGCTCAGATAGATATGACGAAGCCTCCAAGTAAACCTATCTATCCCAAACTGTGTGCTGCCATGCATTATGCTTCACTTATAAGCCTTTACTCAATGAGCACCAATGATCAGCTTAGATTGATCATTCGAACTGACCAATCAACTTGACATATCTGCGCTAAATCATCCGTAACTTTTGATTTAGAGTTCCAAATGACATGAATCCAATGCCCACGCTATGCTAGCTTAATTTTATATATTGTGACAAAATTTCAGACTGCAGTAGATACAACAAGCCTCCAACTAATCCAATCTATCCCAAACTACGTGATGTGATGCATTATGCTTCACTTATAAGCCTTTACTCAATGAGCACCAATGATCAGCTTAGAATGATCATTTGAACTGACCAATCAACTTGACATTTCCGCAATAAATCGTCCGTAACTTTTGATTTAGAGCTCAGAATGACATAAATCCAATGCCCGCGTAATGCTTGCTGAATTTTCTATACATTGACNATGACAAATTTTCAGACTCAAATAGATACGACAAAGCCTCCAAGTAATCCAATCTATCCCAAACTGCGTGATATTATGCATTAAGCTTCACTTATAAGTCTTTACTCAATGAGCACCAATGATCAGCTTTGAATGACCAGTTGAACTGGACAATCAACTTGACATGTGCGCACAAAATTGTCTGTAACTTTTGATTTAGAGCTCACAATGACATGAATCCAATGCCCACGTCATGCTAGCTCAATTTTCTATACTATGAAAAAGTTTCATATTCAAATAGATACGACAAAGCCTCTAAGTAATACAATCTATCCTAGACTATGTGATGTCATGAATTATGCTTCACTTATAAGCCTCTACTCAATGAGCACCAATGATAAGCTTTGAATGATCATTTGAACTTGCCAATCAACTTGACATGTCCACACTAAATCGTTCGTAACTTTTGATTTAGAGCTAAGAATAACATGAATCCAATGCCCACGTAATACTAGCTCAATTTTCTACACAATGACAAATTTTCAGACTCAAATAGATACGACAAAGCCTCCAAGTAATCCAATCTATCCCAAACTGCGTGATATTATCCATTAAGCCTCACTTATAAGTCTTTACTCAATGAGCACCAATGATCAGCTTTGAATGTCCAGTTGAACTGGACAATCAACTTGACATGTGCACACAAAATTGTCTGTAACTTTTGATTTAGAGCTCACAATGACATGAATCCAACGCCCACGTCATGCTAGCTCAATTTTCTATACTATGAAAAAGTTTCAAATTCAAATAGATACGACAAAGCCTCCAAGTAATACAATCTATCCCAGACTATGTGATGTCATGAATTATGCTTCACTTATAAGCCTCTACTCAATGAGCACCAATGATAAGCTTTGAATGATCATTTGAACTGGCCAATCAACTTGACATGTCCACACTAAATCGTTCGTAACTTTTGATTTAGAGCTAAGAATAACATGAATCTAATGCCCACGTAATACTAGCTCAATTTTCTACACAATGACAAATTTTCAGACTCAAATAGATTCGACAAAGCCTCCAAGTAATCCAATCTACCCAAACTGCATGATGGCATGCATTATGCTTTACTTATAAGCCTTTACTCAATGAGCACGCATGATCAGCTTAGGATTATCATTTGAACTGACCAATCAACTTGATATGTGCACACTAAATCGTCTGTAATTTTTTATTTAGAGCTTAGAATGACATGAAACCAACACTCGCGTTATGCTAGTTCAATTTTCTATACATGACAAATTTTGAGATTCAAATAGATACGACTAAGCATCCAATTAATCTAATCTATCCAAAAGTGTGTGATGTAATGTATTAAGCTTCACTTATAAGCCTTTACTCAGTGAGCACCAATGATCAGCTTATAATGATCAGTTGAACTGGCCAATCAACTTGACATGTCCGCACAAAATCGTTTGTAACTTTTGATTTAGAGCTCAGAATAACATGAATCCCACGTCCACGTTAGGCTAGTTTAATTTTCTATACTATGAAAAAGTTTCAGACTCAAATAGATACGACAAAGCCTCCATGTAATCCAATCTATCCCAAACTGTGTGATGTTATGCCTTATGCTTCACTTATAAGCCTTTACTCAACGAGCACCAATGATCATCTTAGAATGATCAGTTGAACTCGCCAATCAACTTGACATGTCCGCACTAAATCGTATGTCACTTTTTATTTAGATCTCAAAATGACATGAATCCAATGCCCACGTAGTGCTAGCTCAATTTTTCACACAATGAGAAATTTCTAGACTAAAATAGATTCGACAAAGCCTCCAAGTAATCCAATCTATCCCAAACTGCATGATCTCATGCATTATGCTTCACTGATAAGCCGTTACTGAATGAGCACCAACAACCTGCTTTGAATGATCATTTGAACTGACCAATTACCTTGACATGTCCGCCCTAAATCGTCCGCAACCTTTAATTTAGAGTTCAGAATAACATGAATCCAATGTCCACGTTATGCTAGCTCAATGTTTTATACAATGACAAATTTTTAGACTCAAATAGATTCGACAAAGCCTCAAAGTAATCCAATCTATCCCAAACTGCGTGATGTCATGCATTATGCTTTACTTATAAGCCTTACTCAATGAGCACCTATGATCATCTTAGAATTGTCATTTGAACTGACCAGTCAACTTGATATGTGCATACTAAATCGTGCTTAACTTTTGATTTAGAGCACAGAATGACATGACGCCAACGCCCACGTTATGCTAGCTCTATTATCTATAATATGACAAAAGTTCAGACTCAAATAGATATGACAAAGCGTCAAATTAATCCAATCTATCCGAACGTGTGTGATGTCATGCATTATGCTTCACTTATAAGCCTTTACTCAATGAGTATCAATGACGAGCTTAGAATGATCAGTTGAACTGCATAATCAACTTGACATGTTCGCACTAAATCATCCCTAACTTTTGATTCAGAGCTCAGAATGACATGAATCTAATGCCCACATAATGCTAGCTTAGTTTATAATATTGTGACAAAATTCCATACTCAAATAGATTCGACAAAGCCTCCAAGTAATGCAATCTATCCCAAATTGTGTGATGTTATGCATTAAGCTTCACTTATAAGTCTTTACTCAATGAGCACCAATGATCACCTTAGAATGATCAGTTGCATTAGCCAATCCACTTGACAAGTGCGCAGAAAATCGTCCGTAACGTTTTACTTAGAGCTCAGAATGACATGAATCCAACGCCCACGTCATGCTAGGTCAATTTTCTATACTATGACAAAATTTTATATTCGAATAGATACGACAAAACCTCCAAGTAATACAATCCCATACTACGTGATGTCATGGATTATGATTCACTTATAAGCTATTACTCAATGAGCACCAATGATAAGCTTAGAATTATCAGTTGAACTGGCCAATAAACTTGACATGTCCTCAGTAAATCGTCCATAACTTTTGATTTACAGCTCAAAATGACATTAATCCAATGCCCATGTAATGCTAGCTCATTTTTCTATACAATGACAAATTTTCAGACTCAAATAGATTCGACAAAGCCTCCAAATAATCCAATCTATCCCAAACTACGTTATGCCATGCATTATTTTGCACTTATAAGCCTTTACTCAATGAGCACCTATAACCAGCTTAGAATAATCATTTGATCTGACCAATCAACTTGATATGTGCGCACTAAATCGTCTGTAACTTTTGATTTAATGCTCAGAATGAAATGAATTCAACGCCCACGTTATGGTAGCTCAATTTTCTATAGTATGACAAAATTTCAGACTCAAATAGATACGGCAAAGCCTCCAAGTAATCCAATCTAGACCAAACTGCGTGATGTTATGCATTAAGCTTCACTTATAAGCCTTTTTGCACAATGAGCACCAATGATCAGCTTAAAATGATAAGTTGAACTAGCCAATCAAATTGATATGTGCGCACAAAATCGTGTGTAACTTTTGATTTAGAGCTCAGAATGACACGAATCCAACGCCCACGCCATGTAAGCTCAATTTTCTATTCTATGACAAAGTTTCAGATTCAAATACATACGACAAAACCTCCAAGTAAAACAATCTATCCCAGACTACGTGACTTTATGCATTATGCTTCAGTTATAAGCATTTACTCAATGAGCACCAATGATCAGCTTAGAATGATCATTTGAACTGCCCAATCAACTTGACATGTCTACACTAAATCGTCCGTAATTTTTGATTTATAGCTAAAAATGACATGAATCCAACACCCACGTAATGCTAGCTCAATTTTCTATACAATGACAAATTTTCAGACTCAAATAGATTCGACAAAGCCTCCAAGTATTCCAATCTATCCCAAACTGTGTGATAGCATGCATTATTCTTCACTTATAAGCCTTTACTCAATGAGCACCTATGACCAGCTTAGAATTATCATTTGAACTGACCAATCAACTTGATATGTGCGCACTAAATCGTCCGTAACCTTTGATTTAGAGCTCAAAATGACATGAAGCCAATGCCGACGTTATGCTAGATAAATTTTCAATACTATAACACATTTTCAGACTGAAATAGATATGACAAAGCATCCAATTAATCCAATATATTCCAAAGTGCGTGATGTCATGTATTATGCTTCACTTATAAGCCTTAACTCAATGAGCAACAATTATCAGCTTAGAATGACCAGTTGAACTGGCCAATCAACTTGACATGTCCGCACAAAATCATCCATAACTTTTGATTTAAAGCTCATAATGACATGAATCCCACTCCCACGTTATGCTATTCAGTTTTCTATACTATGACAAAATTTAAAACTCAAATAGATACGACAAATCCTCCATGTAATCCAATCTATACCAAACTACGCGATATTATGCATTATGCTTCACTTATAAGCCTTTACTCAATGAGTACCAATGATCATTTTAGAATGATAAGTTGAACTGGCCAATCAACATGACATGTACGCACTAAATCGTCCATAACTTTTTATTTAGAGCTCAGAATGACTTGAATCCAATGCCAACGTAATGGTAGCTAAATTTCTTTATACAATGTCAAATTTTCAGACTCAAATAGATACAACAAAGCCTCCAAGTAATCCAATCTATCCCAAACTGCATGATACCATGCAATATACTTCACTTATAAGCCTTTACTCAATGAACACCAATGATCAACTTAGAATGATCATTTGTATTGACCAATCAACTTGACAAGTACGCTTTAAATCGTATGTAACTTTTGATTTAGAGATCACAATGACATGAATCCAATGTCAACGTTATGCTAGCTTAATTTTCTATACTACAAAAAAATTTCACACTCAAATACATACGACAAAGTCTCTAAGTAATCCAATCTATCACATACTACGTGATGTCATGCATTATGCTTCACTTATAAGCCTTTACTCAGTGAGCACCTATGATCAGCTTAGAATGATCATTTGAACTCACCAACAACTTGACATGTCTACACTAAATCGTCTGTAACTTTTGAGTTAGAGCTCAGAATGACATGAATCCAATGCCCACGTTCTGCTACCTCAATTTTCTATAGTATGACAAAATTTCAGACTCAAATAGGTATGACAAAGCCGGAAACTAATTCAATCTATCCCGAACTATGTGATGTTATGCATTATGATTCACTTATAAGCCAATACTCAATGAGCACCAATGATCAGCTTAGAATGATCAGTTGAACTACCCAATCAACTTGACATATGCGCACTAAATCGTGCGTAACTTTTGATTTAGAGCTCAGAATGAAACGAATCCAACGCCCACAAATAGATACCACACCATGCTAGCTCAATTTTCTATACTATGAAAAAGTTTGAGATTCAAATAGATACGACAAAGCCTCCAAATAATCTAAACTATCCCAAACTGCGTGATGTTATGCATTATGCTTCCCTTATAAGTATTTAATCAATTAGCACCAATGATCAGCTTAGAATGATTAGTTGAACTAGCCAATCAACTTGACAAGTCAGCACTAAATCATCCGTAACTTTCGATTAAGAGCTCAGAATGACATGAATACAATACCGACGTAATGGTAGCTAAATTTTCTATAGAATGACAAATTTTCAAACTCAAATAGATACGACAAATCCTCCAAGTCATCCAATCTATCCCAAACTGCGTGATGTCATGTATTATGCTTCGCTTATAAGCCTTTACTCAATGAGCACCAATGATCTGCTTAGAATGATCATTTGAACTGACCAATCAACTTGACATGTCCGCACTAAATCGTCGTAACTTTTGATATAGAGCTCAGAATGACATGAATCCAATGCCCACGTTATGCTAGCTCAATTTACTATATTGTGATAAAATTTCAGACTCAAATAGATACGACAAAGCCTCCAAGTAATCCAATCTATCACAAAATGCATGATACCATGCATTATGTTTCACTTATAAGCCTTTACTCAATGAGCACCAATGATCAGCTTAGAATGATCATTTGAACTGACCAGTCAACTTGACATGTCCGCACTAAATCGTCCGTAACTTTTGATTTAGAGCTCATAATGACATGAATCCAACGCCCACGTTATGCTAGCTCAATTTCGTATACTATTACACACTCAAATAGATATGAAAAAGCCTCCACCTAATCCAATCTATCCTAAACTGCGTGATGCCATGAATTATGCTTCAGTAATAAGCCTTTACTCAATGAGCACCAACACTACAAGAACACATTAACACACTCAAAATTCAGCTAATTCGGAATGCTTCACTCGTAATCCTTTACTCAATGAGCACCAATGATCAGCTTAGAATGATCATTTGAACTGACCAATCAACTTGACATTTCCGCACTTAATCGTCTGTAACTTTTGATTTAGAGCTCAGAATGACATGAATCAAATGCCCACGTTATGGTAGCTCAATTTTCTTTACTATGACAAAGTTTCAGACTCAAATAGATATGACAAAACCTCTAAATAATCCGATCTATCCCAAACTGTGTGATGCCATGCATTATGCTTCACTTATAAGCATTCACTCAATGAGGACTAATGATCAGCTTAGATTAATCAGTTGAACTGGCCAATCAACTTGACAAGTTTGCACTAAATCCTGCATAACTTTTAATTGAAAGATCCGAATGACATGAATCCAATGCCCATGTTGTGATAGATCAATTTTCTATATTAATGACAAAAGTTCAGACTCAAATAGATACGAAAACGCCTTCAAGTAATCCAATCTATCACAAACTGCTTGATGTCATGCATTATGCTTCACTTATAAGCCTTTACTCAATAAGCACCAATGATTAGCTCAGAATGATCATTTGAACTGACCAATCAACTTGACATGTTCACATTAATTATCCGTAACTTTTGATTTAGATGTCAGGATGACATGAATCCAATGCCCATGTAATGCTAGCTCAATTTTCTATACAATTACAAATTTTACGACTCAAATAGATACGACAAAGCATCTAGCTAAACCAATCTATACCAAACTGCATGATGTCATTCATTATGTTTCACTTATAAGCCTTTACTCAATGAGCACCAGTGGTCAAATTAGTATGGTCATTTTAACTTACCAATCAACTTGACATGTCCGCATCAATCATCCGTAACTTTGATTTAAATGTCAAAATAACATGAATCCAATGCCTATGTAATTCTAGCTCAATTTTTTGTACAATGACAAATTTTTAGACGCAAATAGATACGAAGAAACCTCCAAGTAATCTAATTTATCCCAAAATTCGTGATGCCATGCATTATGCATCACTTATAAGCCTTTACTCAATGAGCACCAATGATCATATTAGAATGATCATTTGAACTGGCCAATCAACTTGACATATCCGCATTAATCATCTGTAACATTTGATTTAGAGCTCTGAATGACATGAATCCAATGCCCACGTAATACTAGCTTAATTTTCTAAAATATGACAAAGTTTTAGACTCAAATAGATACGACAAAGCCTCCAAATAATCCAATATATCCCAAACTGCTTGATGCCATTCATTATGCTTCACTTATAAGCATTTACTCAATGAGGACCAATGATCATCTTAGAATGATCAGTTGAAATGGGCAATCAACTTGGCATGTTTGCATTAAATCGTCTGTAACTTTTGATTTACAGCTACGAATGACATGAATCCAATGCCCATGTTGTGTTATCTCAATTCTCTATATTGTGACAAAAGTTCGGACTCAAATAGATACGACAAAGCCTCCAAGTAATCCAATCTATCCCAAACTGCGTGAGGCCATACATTATGCTTCACTTATAAACATTTACTCAATCAGCACCAATGATCAGCTTATATGATCAGTTGAACTGGCCAATCAACTTGACATGTTTACACTAAATCGTTTGTAACTTTTGGTTTAGAGCTACGAATGACATGAATCCAATGCCCACGTTGTGCTAGCTCAATTTTCTATATTGTGACAAAAGTTTAGAATCAAATAGGTATGACAAAGCCTCCAAGTAATCCAATCTATCTCAAACTGCGTAATTCCATGTATTATGTTTCACTTATAAGCCTTTACTCAATGGGTACCAATGATAAGTTTAGAATGATCATTTGAACTGAATAATCAACTTGACATATTTGCATCAATCATCCGTAACTTTGATTTAAATGTCAAAATGGCATGAATCCAATGCCCATGTAATGCTAGCTCAATTTTCTATACAATGACAAATTTTCATTATCAAATAGATACGACAAGGCATCCAAATAATACAATCTATGCCAAATTGCGTGATGTCATGCATTATGCTTCACTTATAAGCATTTACTCAATGAGCACTAGTGATAAGCTTAGAATAATCATTTGAACTCACCAATCAACTTGACATGTCCACACTAAATCGTTTGTAACTTTTGATTTATAGCTCAGAATGACATGAATCAAACGCCCACATTATGCTACCTCAATTTTCTATACTATGACAAGATTTCATACTCAAATAGATACGACAAAGCCTCCAAAGAATCTAATCTATCACAAACTGCATGATGTCATGCATTATGGTTCACTTATAAGCCTTTACTCAATGAGCGCCAATGATCACCTTGAAATGATCGTTTGAACTGACCAATCAACATGACATGTCCGCATTAATCATCCGTAACTTTTGATTTAGAGCTCAGAATGACATGAATCTAATGGCCACGTAATGCTAGCTCAATTTTCTATAATATGACAAAGTTTGAAACTCAAATAGATACGAAAAAGCCTCCAAATAATCCAATCTATCCCAAACTGCGTGATGCAATGCATTATGCTTCACTTATAAGCATTTACTCAATGAGGACCAATGATCAGCTAAGAATGATCAGTTGAACTGGCCAAACCACTTGACATGTTTGCACTAAATCGTCCGTAACTTTTGATTTAGAGCTTTGAATGACCTGAATCCAATGCCCACGTTGTGCTAGCTCAATTTTCTATATCTTGACAAAAGTTCAGACTCAAACAGATTCGACAAAGCCTCCAAGTAATCAAATCTATCACAAAACTGCGTCATGCCATTCATTATGCTTCACTTATAAGCCTTTACTCAATGAGCATCAATGATCAGCTTAGAATGATCATTTGAACTGACCAATCAACTTGGCATGTCCGCACTAAATCGTCTGTATCTTCAGATTTAGAGCTCAAAATGACATGAATTCAATGCCCGTGTTATGCTAGCTCAATTTTCTATACTATGACAAACTTTTAGACACAAATATATACGACAAAGCCTCCAAGTAATCCAATCTATACAAAACTGCGTGATGCCATGCATTATACTTCACTTATAAGCCTTTACTCAATGAGCACCCATGATCAGCTTGGAAGGATCATTTGAACTGACCAATCGGCTTGATATTTCCGCACTAAGTTGTTCGTACCTTTTGATTTAAACCTCAGAATGACATGAATCCAACGCCCACGTTATGCTATCTCAATTTTCTATACTATAAGAAAATTTTAGACTCAAATAGATACGACAAAAACTCCAAGTAATCCAATCTATCTAAAACTGCGTGATGTCATGCATTATGCTTCACTTATAATCCTTTACTCAAGGTGCACCAATGATCAGCTTAGAGTGATTAGTTGAACTGTCCAATCAACTTGACATTTTCACACTAAATCTTCTATAACTTTTGATTTAGAGCTCAGAATGACATGAATCCAATGGACACGTTATGCAAGCTCAATTTTCTACACAATGAAAAATATTCAAACTCAAATAGATACGGAAAAACTGCGTGATGCCACGCATTATTATTCACTTATATGCCTTTACTCAGTTCGCACTAATGATTAGCTTAGATTGATCATTTGAACTGACCTAAACCTTGACATGTCCGCACTAAATCGTCTGAAACTTTTGATTTATAGCTTAGAATGACATGAATCCAATGCCCATGTTATGCTAGTTAAAGCTTCTATACAAACACAAATTTTCAGACTCAAATAGATACGACAAAACCTCCAAGCTATCCAATCTATCCCAAACTGCGTGATGCCATGCATTATGCTTGATTTATAAGCCATTACTCAATAAGCACTAATGATTAGCTTAAAATGATAATTTGAAATGACCAATCAACTTGACATGTCCGCACTAAATCGTCACTATCTTTTGATTTAGAGCTCAGAATGATATGAATCTAATGCCCACGTTATGCTATCTCAATTTTCTATATTGTAACAAAATTTGAGACTCAAATATATACGACAAAGCCTCCAAGTAATCCAATATATCCAAAACTGCATGATGTCATGCATTAAGCCTCACTTATAAGCATTTACTCAAGGAGCACCAATGATCAACTTAGAATGATCAGTTGAACTGTCCAATCAACTTGACATTTCCACACTAAATCGTCTATAAATTTTGATTTAGAGCTCAGAATGACATGAATCCAATGGACACGTTATTCAAGCTCAATTTTCTATACAATGACAAATTTTTAGACTCAAATAGATACGACGAAGCCTCCAAATAATTTAATTTATCCCAAACTTCGTGATGCCATGCATTATGCTTCACTTATAAGCCTTTACTCAATGAGCACCAATGATCAGTTTAGAATGATCATTTGAACTGACAAATCAAATTGACATGTCCGCATTAATCATCCGTAACTTTTGATTTAGAGCTCTGGATGACATGAATCCAATGCCCACGTAATGCTAGATCAATTTTCTATAAAATGACAAAGTTTCAAACTCAAATAGATATGAAAAAGCCTCCAAATAATCCAATCTATCCCAAACTGCGTGATGCCATGCATTATGCTTCACTTATAAGCATTTACTCAATGAGGACCAATCACCAGCTAAGAATGATCAGTTGAACTGGCCAATCAACTTGATATGTTTGCACTAAATCGTACGTAACTTTTTATTTAGAGCTTCAAATGACCTGAATCCAATGCCCACGTTGTGCTAGCTCAATTTTCTATATTTTGACAAAAGTTCAGACTCAAACAGATTCGACAAAGCCTCCAAGTAATCCAATTTATCACAAAACTGCGTCATGTCATGCATTATGCTTCACTTATAAACCTTTGCTCAATGAGCACCAACGATCAGCTTAGAATGATCATTTAAACTGACAAATCAACTTGACATGTCCACACTAAATCATCCGTATCTTCTGATTTAGAGCTCAGAATGACATGAATTCAACGCCCACATTATGCTAGCTCAATTTTCTATAATGTGACAAAATTTCAGACACAAATATATACGACAAAGCCTCCAAGTAATCCAATCTATACAAAACTGCGTGATGCCATGCATTATACTTCACTTATAAGCCTTTACTCAATGAGCACCCATGATCAGCTTAGGAGGATCATTTGAACTGACCAATCGACTTGATATGTCCGAACTAAATTGTCCGTAAATTTTGATTTAGAACTCAGAATGACGTGAATCCAATGCCCACGTTATGCTATCTCAATTTTCTATACTGTAAGAAAATTTTAGACTCAAATAGATATGACAAAACCTCCAAGTAATCCAACCTATCCAAAACTACGTGATGTCAAGCATTATGCTTCACTTATAATCCTTTACTCAAGGTGTACCAATGATCAGCTTAGAATGATTAGTTGAACTGTCCAATCCACTTGACATTTCCACACTAAATTGTCTATTACTTTTGATTTAGAGCTTAGAATGACATGAATCCAATGGACACGTTATGCAATCTCAATTTTCTATACAATGACAAATATTCAAACTCAAATAGATATGAAAAAGCCTCCAAGTAATCCAATCTATCCCAAACTGCGTGATGCCATGCATTATGGTTCACTTATAAGCCTTTACTAAAGACCTAATGATCAGCTTAGATTGATCATTTGAACTGACCAATAACCTTGACATGTCCGCACTAAAACGTCTAAAACTTTTGATTTAGAGCTTAGAATGACATGAATCCAATACCCACGTTATGCTAGCTAAATTTTCTATACAATGACAAATTTTCGTACACAAATAGATATGACAAATTCTCCAAGTAATCCAATCTATCCCAAACTGCGTGATGCCATACATTATGTTTCACTTATAAGCCTTTACTCAATGAGCATTAATCCTCAGCTTAAAATGATCATTTGAAGTGACCAATCAACTTGACATGTCCACACTAAATCGTCTGTATCTTTTGATTTATAGCTCAGAATGATATGAATCCAATGCCCACGTTATGCTAGCTCGATTTTCTATATTGTAACAAAATTTGAGACTCATATATACGACAAAGCCTCCAAGTAATCGAATCTATCCAAAACTACGTGATGTCATTCATTATGCCTCACTTATAAGCATTTACTCAAAGAACACCAAGATCAGCTTAGAATGATCAGTTGAACTGCCCATTCAACTTAACATTTCCACACTAAACCGAATGTAACTTTTGATTTAGAGCTCAGAATGACATGAATACAATGGACATGTTATGCAAGCTCAATTTTCTATACAATGACAAATTTTCAAATTCAAATAGATACGACAAATCATCTAACTAATCCAATCTATCCCAAACTGCATGATGCCATGCATTATGCTTCACTTATAAGCATTTACTCAATGAGCACCATGATCAGCTTAGATTGATCATTTGAACTGACCAATAACCTTGACATGTCCACACTAAAACGTCAGTAACTTTTGATTTAGAGCTCAGAATGACATGAATCCAATGCCCACGTTATGCTAGCTCAATTTTCTATGCAATGACAAATTTTCAAACTGAAATAGATATGACAAAGCCTCCAAGTAATCCAATCTATACTGAATTTGGTGATACCATGCATTGTGCTTCACTTATAAGCCTTTACTCAATGAGCACCAATGATGAGCTTAGAATGATCATTTGAACTGACCAATATACTTGAGATGTCCGCACTAATTCATCCGTTACATTCGATTTAGAGCTCAGAATGACATGAATCCAATTCCCACGTAATGCTAGCTCAATTTTATATACAATGAAAAATTTTCGAACTCAATTAGATACGACAAAGCATCCAAGTAATCCAATCTATCCCAAACTGCGTGATGCCATGCATTATGCTTCACTTATAAGTATTTACTCAATGAGCACCAATGATCAGCTTAGAATGATCATTTGAACTGATTAATCAACTTGACATGTCCGCACTAAATAGTCCGTAACTTTTGATTTCTAGCTCAAAATGACATGAATCCAACGCCTACGTTATGCTAGCTCAAGTTTCTACAGTAAAACAAAATTTCAGATTCAAATAGATATGACAAAGCCTAGCATTAATCCAATCTATCCCAAACTGTGTGATGCCATGCATTATGTTTAACTTATAAGCCTTTACTCAATGAGCACCAATGATCAACTTAGGATGATCATTTGAACTGACCAATCAACTTGATATGTCCAAAATAAATTGTCCGTAACTTTTGATATAGAGCTCAGAATGACATGAATACAACGGCCACGTAATGCTAGCTCAATTTTCTATATTGTGACAAAATTTCAGAATTAAATAGATATGACAAAGCCGCCAAGTAATCCAATCTATCCTAAACTGCGTGATGCCATGCATTATGCTTCACTTAGAAGCCTTTACTAAATGAGCACCAATGATCAACTTAAAATGATCAGTTGAACTGACCAATCAACTTGACATGTCTGCACTAAATCGTGTGTAAGTTTTGATTTAGAGCTCAAAATAACATGAATCCAATTCCAACGTTATGCTACCTCAATTTTCTATTCAATGACAAATTTTCAGACTCAAATAGATACGAAAAAGCCTCCAACTAATCCAATCTATACCAAACTGCGTGATCCATGCATTATGCATCACTTATAAGCCTTTACTCAATGAGCAACAACGATCAGTTTAGAATGATCATTTGAACTGATCAATCAACTTGACATGTCCGCACTAAATTGTACGTGTCTTTTGATTTAGAACTCAAAATGACATGAATCCCATGCCCACGTTATTCTAGCTCAAGTTTCTATAATATGACAAAATTTCAGACTCAAAAGTATATGACAAAGCCTCTAACCAATCCAATCTATCCAAAACTGCGTGATGCCATGCATATTGCTTCACTTATAAGACTTTACTTAATGAGCACCAATGATAAGTTTAGAATGACCATTTGAACTGGCAAATCAACTTGATATGTCCACACTAAATCTTTCGTAAGCTTTAATTTATAGCTCAGAATGACATGAATCCAACGCCCACGTTATGCTAGCTCAATTTTCTATACTATGAGAAACTTTCAGACTCAAATACATACGACAAAGCCTCCAAGTAATCCAATCTATCCAAAACTGTGTGATGTCATGCATTATACTTCACTTATAAGCCTTTACTCAATGAGCACCATTGCTCAGCTTAGATTGATCAGTTGAACTACCCAATAAACTTGATATATCCACACTAAATCATCCGTCACTTTTGATTCAGAGCTCAGAATGACATGAATTCAATGCCCACGTTATGGTAGCTCAATTTTCTATACAATGAAAAATTATAAAACACAAATAGATAGGACAAACCCTCCGACTAATCCAGTATATCCCAAACTCCGTGATGCCATGCATTATGCTTCACTTATAAGCCTTTACACAATGAGCACCAATAATAAGCTTAGGATGACCATTTGAACTGACCAATCAACCTGATTTATAGCCTTTACTCAATGAGCACCTATGACCAGCTTAGAATTATCATTTGAACTGACCAATCAACTTGATATGTGTGCACCAAATCGTCCGTAACCTTTTATTTAGAGCTCAAAATGACATGAAGCCAATGCCCACGTTATGCTAGATAAATTTTCAATACTATAACACATTTTCAGACTCAAATAGATATGACAAAGCATCCAATTAATCTAATATATTCCAAAGTGTGTGATGTCATGTATTATGCTTCACTTATAAGCCTTAACTCAATGAGCAACAATGATCAGCTCAGAGTGATCAGTTGAACTGGCAATCAACTTGACATGTCCGCACAAAATCGTTCGTAACTTTTGATTTAGAGCTCATAATGACATGAATCCCACTCCCACGTTATGCTATTCAGTTTTCTATACTACGACAAAATTTAAAACTCAAATAGATACGACAAATCTTCCATGTAATCCAATCTATACCAAACTACGTGATATTATGCATTATGCTTCACTTATAATCCTTTACTCAATGAGTACCAATGATCATTTTAGAATGATAAGTTGGACTGGCCAATGAACATGACATGTACGCACTAAATTCTCCGTAACTTTTTATTTAGAGCTCAGAATGACATGAATCCAATGCCAACGTAATGCTAGCTAAATTTCTTTATACAATGAGAAATTTTCAGACTCAGATAGATACAATAAAGCCTCCAAGTAATCCAATCTATCCCAAACTGCATGATACCATGCAATATACTTCACTTATAAGCCTTTACTCAATGAGCACCAATGATCAACTTAGAATGATCATTTGAATTGACCAATCAACTTGACAAGTACGCTTTAAATCGTATGTAACTTTTGATTTAGAGCTCACAATGACATGAATCCAATGCCAACGTTATGCTAGCTAAATTTTCTATACTACGAAAAAATTTCACACTCAAATACATACGACAAAGTCTCTAAGTAATCCAATCTATCACATACTACGTGATGTCATGCATTATGCTTCACTTATAAGCCTTTACTCAATGAGCACCTATGATTATCTTAGAATGATCATTGAACTCACCAACAACTTGACATGTCTACACTAAATCGTCCATAACTTTTGATTTAGAGCTCAGAATGACATGAATCCAATGCCCACGTTATGCTAGCTCAATTTTCTATAGTATGACAAAATTTCAGACTCAAATAGGTATGACAAAGCCGGAAACTAATTCAATCTATCCCAAACTACATGATGTTATGCATTATGATTCACTTATAAGCTAATACTCAATGAGCACCAATGATCAGCTTAGAATGATCAGTTGAACTACCCAATCAACCTGACATATGCGCACTAAATCGTGCGTAACTTTTGATTTAGAGCTCAGAATGAAATGAATCCAACGCCCACATCATGCTAGCTCAATTTTCTATACTATGAAAAAGTTTCAGATTCAAATAGATACGACAAAGCCTCCAAATAATCCAATCTATCCCAAACTGCGTGATGTTATGCATTATGCTTCACTTATAAGTCTTTACTCAATTAGCACCAATGATCAGCTTAGAATGATTAGTTGAACTAGCCAATCAACTTGACAAGTCAGCATTAAATCATCCGTAACTTTTGATTGAGAGCTCAAAATGACATGAATACAATGGCCACGTAATGGTAGCTAAGATTTCTATACAATGAAAAATTTTCAAACTCAAATAGATACGACAAATCCTCCAAGTAATCCAATCTATCCCAAACTGCGTGATGTCATGTATTATGCTTCGCTTATAAGCCTTTACTCAATGAGCACCAATGATCTGCTTAGAATGATGATTTGAACTGACCAATCAACTTGACATGTCCGCACTAAATCGTCTGTAAGTTTTGATATAGAGCTCAGAATGACATGAATCCAATGCCCACGTTATGCTAGCTCAATTTACTATATTGTGATAAAATTTCAGACTCAAATAAATACGAAAAAGTCTCCAAGTAATCCAATCTTTCACAAACTGCATGATACCATGCATTATGTTTCACTTATAAACCTTTACTCAATGAGCACCAATGGTCAGCTTAGAATGACCATTTGAACTGACCAGTCAACTTGACATATCCGCACTAAATTGTCCGTAACTTTTGATTTAGAGCTCATAATGACATGAATCCAACGCCCACCTTATGCTAGCTCAATTTCGTATACTATTACACACTCAAATAGATATGAAAAAGCCTCCACCTAATCCAATCTATCCTAAACTGCGTGATGCCATGCATTATGCTTCAGTAATAAGCCTTTACTCAATGAGCACCAACACTACAAGAACACATTAACACACTCAAAATTCAGCTAATTCGGAATGCTTCACTCGTAATCCTTTACTCAATGAGCACCAATGATCTACTTAGAATGATCATTTGAACTGACCAATCAACTTGACATATCCGCACTAAATTGTCTGTATCTTTTGATTTAGAGCTCAGAATGACATGAATCAATTGCCCACGTTATGGTAGCTCAAATTTCTTTACTATGACAAAGTTTCAGACTCAAATAGATACGACAAAACCTCTAAATAATCCATCTATCCCAAACTGCGTGATGCCATGCATTATGCTTCACTTATAAGCATTTACTCAATGAGGACCAATGATCAGCTTAGATTAGTCAGTTGAACTGGCCAATCAACTTGACAAGTTTGCACTATCCTGCGTAACTTTTAATTTAAAGATCTGAATGACATGAATCCAATGCCCATGTTGTGATAGCTCAATTTTCTATATCAATGACAAAAGTTCAGACTCAAATAGATACGAAAACGCCTCCAAGTAATCCAATCTATCACAAACTGCTTGATACCATGCATTATGCTTCACTTATAAGCCTTTACTCAATAAGCACCAATGATTAGTTTAGAATGATCATTTGAACTGACCAATCAACTTGACATGTCCACATTAATTATCCGTAACTTTTGATTTAGATGTCAGGATGACATGAATCCAATGCCCATGTAATGCTAGCTCAATTTGCTATACAATTACAAATTTTACGACTCAAATAGATACTACAAAGCATCCAGCTAAACCAATCTATACCAAACTGCGTGATGTCATTCATTATGATTCACTTATAAGCCTTTACTCAATGAGCACCAGTGGTCAAATTAGAATGGTCATTTGAACTTACCAATCAACTTGACATGTCCGCATCAATCATTCGTAACTTTGATTTAAATGTCAAAATGACATGAATCCAATGCCTATGTAATTCTAGCTCAATTTTCTGTACAATGACAAATTTTTAGACGCAAATAGATATGAAGAAACCTCCAAGTAATCTAATTTATCCCAAAATTCGTGATGCCATGCATTATGCTTCACTTATAAGCCTTTACTCAATGAGCACCAATGATCAGATTGGAATGATCATTTGAACTGGCCAATCAACTTGACATATCCGCATTAATCATCCGTAACATTTGATTTAGAGCTCTGAATGACATGAATCCAATGCCCACGTAATACTAGCTCAATTTTCTATAATATGGAAAAGTTTCAGACTCAAATAGATACGACAAAGCCTCCAAATAATCCAATATATCCCAAACTGCGTGATGCCATTCATTATGCTTCACTTATAAGCATTCATTATGCCCACGTTGTGCTAGCTCAATTTTCTGTTTTGTGACAAAAGTTTAGAATCAAATAGGTACGACAAAGCCTCCAACTAATCCAATCTATCTCAAACTGTGTGATTCCATGTATTATGTTTCACTTATAAGCCTTTACTCAATGGGTGCCAATGATCAGTTTAGAATGATCATTTGAACTGAATAATCAACTTGACATGTTTGCATCAATCATCCGTAACTTTGATTTAAATGTCAAAATGGTGTGAATCCAATGCCCATGTAATGCTAGCTCAATTTTCTATACAATGACAAATTTTCATTATCAAATAGATACGACAAAGCATCCAAATAGTACAATCTATCCCAAACTGTGTGATGTCATGCATTATGCTTCACTTATAAGCATTTACTGAATGAGCACTAGTGATCAGCTTAGAATAATCATTTGAACTCACCAATCAACTTGACATGTCCACACTAAATCGTTCGTAACTTTTGATTTATAACTCAGAATGACATGAATCAAACGCCCACGTTATGCTACCTCAATTTTCTATACTATGACAAGATTTCATACTCAAATAGATACGACAAAGCCTTCAAAGAATCTAATCTATCACAAACTGCATGATGTCATCCATTATGGTTCACTTATAAGCCTTTACTCAATGAGCGCCAATGATCAGCTTGATATGATCGTTTGAACTGACCAATCACCATGACATGTCCGCATTAATCATCCGTAACTTTTTATTTAGAGCTCAGAATGACATGAATCCAATTCCCACGTAATGCTAGCTCAATTTTCTATAATATGACAAAGTTTCAAACTCAAATAGATACGACAAAGCCTCCAAATAATCCAATCTATCCCAAACTGCGTGATGCAGTCCATTATGCTTCACTTATAAGCATTTACTCAATGAGGACCAATGATCAGCTAAGAATGATCAGTTGAACTGGCCAAACCACTTGACATGTTTGCACTAAATCGTCCGTAACTTTTGATTTAGAGCTTCGAATGACCTGAATCCAATGCCCACGTTGTGCTAGCTCAATTTTCTATATATTGACAAAAGTTCAGACTCAAACAGATTCGACAAAGCCTCCAAGTAATCAAATCTATCACAAAACTGTGTCATGCCATTCATTATGCTTCACATAGAAGCCTTTACTCAATGAGCATCAATGATCAGCTTAGAATGATCATTTGAACTGACCAATCAACTTGGCATGTCCGCACTAAATCGTCCGTATCTTCAGATTTAGAGCTCAAAATGACATGAATTCAATGCTCATGTTATGCTAGCTCAATTTTCTATACTGTGACAAACTTTTAGACACGAATATATACGACAAAGCCTCCAAGTAATCCAATCTATACAAAACTGCGTGATGCCATGCATTATACTTCACTTATAAGCGTTTACTCAATGAGCACCCATGATCAGTTTGGAAGGATCATTTGAACTGACCAATCGGCTTGATATTTTCGCACTAAGTTGTTCGTAACTTTTGATTTAAACCTCAGAATGACATGAATCCAACGCCCACGTTTTGCTATCTCAATTTTCTATACTATTAGAAAATTTTAAACTCAAATAGATACGACAAAAACTCCAAGTAATCCAATCTATCTAAAACTGCGTGATGTCATGCATTATGCTTCACTTATAATCCTTTACTCAAGGTGCACCATTGATCAGCTTAGAATGATTAGTTGAACTGTCCAATCAACTTGACATTTCCACACTAAATCGTCTATAACTTTTGATTTAGAGCTCAGAATGACATGAATCCAATGGACACGTTATGCAAGCTCAATTTTCTATACAATGAAAAATATTTCAAACTCAAATAGATATGAAAAAACCTCCAAGTAATCCAATGTATCCCAAACTGCGTGATGCCCTGCATTATTGTTCACTTATAAGCCTTTACTCAATTCGCACTAATGATTAGCTTAGATTGATCATTTGAACTGACCAATAACCTTGACATGTCCGCACTAAATCGTCTGAAACTTTTGATTTATAGCTTAGAATGACATGAATCCAATTCCCTTGTTATGCTAGTTAAAGTTTCTATACAATTACAAATTTTCAGACTCAAATAGATACGACAAAACCTCCAAGATATCCAATCTATCCCAAACTGCATGATGCCATGCATTATGTTTGATTTATAAGCCTTTACTCAATGAGCACTAATGATTAGCTTAAAATGATAATTTGAAATGACCAATCAACTTGACATGTCCGCACTAAATCCCCAGTATCTTTTGATTTAGAGCTCAGAATGATATGAATCCAATGCCCACGTTATGCTATCTCAATTTTCTATATTGTAACAAAATTTGAGACTCAAATATATACGACAAAGCCTCCAAGTAATCCAATATATCCAAAACTGCATGATGTCATGCATTAAGCCTCACTTATAAGCATTTACTCAAGGAGCACCAATGATCAACTTAGAATGATCAGTTGAACTGTCCAATCAACTTGACATTTCCACACTAAATCGTCTATCAATTTTGATTTAGAGCACAGAATGACATGAATCCAATGGACACGTTATTCAAGCTCAATTTTTTATACAATGACAAATTTTTAGACTCAAATAGATATGACGAAGCCTCCAAATAATTTAATTTATCCCAAACTTTGTGATGCCATGCATTATGCTTCACTTATAAGCCTTTACTCAATGAGCACCAATGATCAGTTTACAATGATCATTTGAACTGACAAATCAAATTGACATGTCCGCATTAATCATCCATAGCTTTTGATTTAGAGCTCTAGATGACATGAATCCAATGCCCACGTAATGCTAGATCAATTTTCTATAAAATGACAAAGTTTCAAACTCAAATAGATAGGAAAAAGCCTCCAAATAATCCAATCTATCCCAAACTGCGTGATGCCATGCAGTATGCTTCACTTATAAGCATTTACACAAAGAGGACCAATGACCAGCTAAGAATGATCAGTTGAACTGGCCAATCAACTTTATATGTTTGCACTAAATCGTACGTAACTTTTTATTTAGAGCTTCAAATGACCTGAATCCAATGCCCACGTTGTGCTAGCTCAATTTTCTATATTTTGACAAAAGTTCAGACTCAAACAGATTCGACAAAGCCTCTAAGTAATCCAATTTATCACAAAACTACGTTATGTCATGCATTATGCTTCACTTATAAACCTTTGCTCAATGAGCACCAATGATCAGCTTAGAATTATCATTTGAGCTGACAAATCAACTTGACATGTCCACACTAATTTATCCGTATCTTCTGATTTAGAGCTCAGAATGACATGAATTCAATGCCCACATTATGCTAGCTCAATTTTTTATAATGTGACAAAATTTCAGACACAAATATATACGACAAAGCCTCCAAGTAATGCAATCTATACAAAACTGCGTGATGCCATGCATTATACTTCACTTATATGCCTTTACTCA
>JAEVFF010000302.1:1107579-1142331 GCA_018901945.1 Pugionium dolabratum
TCTATCCAAACTGCGTTATGTTATGCATTATGCTTAACTCATAAGCCTTTACTCAACGAGCACCAATGATCATCTTAGAATGATCAGTTTAACTGGCCAATCAACTTGACATGGTTGCACTAAATCGTGCATAATTTTTTATTTAGAGTACGGAATGACATGAATCTAATGCCCACGTTATGCTAGCTCAATTTTCTATATTGTGACAAAATTTCATACTCAAATTCATACGAAAAATCCTCCAAATAACCCAATATATCCCAAACTGAGTGATGCCATGCATTATGCTTCACTTTTTACTCAATGAGCACCAATGATCAGGTTTGAAGTATCAGTTGAACTGGCCAGTCAACTTGACATGCTTGCACTAAATCGTCCGTAACTTTTGATTTAGAGCTCCGAATGACATGAATTCAATGCATACGTTATGCTATCTCAATTTTTTTATATTGTGACAAAATTCAGACTCAAATAGATACGACAAAGCATCCAAACAATCCAATCTATCCCAAAGTGCGTGATGCCATGCATTATGCTTCACTTATAAGCTTTTACTCAATGAGAACCAATGATCAGCTTTGAATGATCATTAGAACTGACCAATCAAATTGACATGTCCGCACTAAATCATCCGTATCATTTGATTTAGAGATTAGAATGACATGAATCCAATGCCCACGTTATGCTAGCTCAATTTTCTATAATGTGACAAAATTTCAGACTCAGATATATAACAAATCCTCCTAGTAATCCAATATATCCAAAACTATGTGATGCCATGCATTATGATTCACTTATATGCCTTTACTCAATGATCAACAATGATCAGCTTAGAATGATCATTTCAACTGAGCAATCAACTTGATATGTATGCACTAAATCGTCTGTAACTTTTGATTTAGAGCTCCGAGTGATATGAATCCAATACCCACGTTATGCTAGCTCAATTTTCTATATTCTGATAAAATTTCAGACTCAAATAGATATGACAAAGCCTACAAGTAATCAAATCTATCACAAACTGCGTGATGCCATGCATTATGCTTCATTTATAATCCTTTACTCAATGAGCACCAATGATCAGCTTAGAATGATTATTTGAAGTTACCAATCGACTTGAAATGTATGCACAAAATCGTCCGTATCTTTTGATTTATAGTTCAGAATAACATGAATTCACAGTCCATGTTATGCTAGCTCAATTTTCAATTTTAGACTCAAATATATACGACAAAGCATTCAAGTAATATAATATATCCCAAACTGCGTAATTTTATGCATTATGCTTCACTTATATGCCTTTACTCAATGAGCACCAATGATCATCTTAAAATAATCATTTGAACTGACCAATCAACTTATATGTCCGCACTAAATCATCCGTAACTTTTGATTTACAGCTCATAATGACATGAATCCAACACCCACGTTATGGTAGCTCAATTTTCTATACTACGAAAATTTTAGACTCAAATAGATACGACAAAGCCTCCAAGTAATCCAATCTACCACAAACTGTGTTATGCCATGCGTTATAATTCACTTATAAGCCATTACTCAATGAGCACCAATGATCAGCTTAGAATGATTATTTGACATGTCCGCACTAAATCGTCCGTATCTTTTGATTTATAGCTCATAATGAAATGAATCCAATGACCACGTTATGCTAGCTCAATTTTCTATACTATGACAAAATTTAAGACTCAAATATATACGACAAAACCTCCAAGTAATCCAATCTATGCAAAACTATGTGATGCCATGCATTATCCTTCACTTATAAGCCTTTACGCAATGAACACCAATGATCAGCTTAGAATGACCGTTTTAACTGACCAATCAACTTGATCTGTACGTACTAAATCGTTTGTATGTTTTGATTTAAAGCTCCGAAGGACATGAATCCAATGCCCACGGTGTGCTAGTTCAATTTTCTATATTGTGACAAAATTTCAGACTCAAATAGATATGACAAAGCGTGCAAGTAATCCAATCTATCACAAACTGCGTTATGTCATGCATTATGCTTCACTTATAAGCCTTTACTCAATCAACACCAATGATCATCTTAGAATGATGATTTGAACTGACCAACCAACTTGACATGTACGCACTAAATCGTTTGTATCTATTGATTTAGAGGTTATAATAACATGAATCCACAACCCACATTATTCTAGCTCAATTTTCCATACTGTGACTAAATTTCATACTCAAATATATACGACAAAGCCTCTATATAATATAATCTATCCCAAACTGCGTGATGCCATGAATTATGCTTCATTTATAAGCCTTTACTCAATGAGCAACAATGATCAGCTTAGAATGATCCTTTGAACTGACCAATCAATTTGATATGTCTGCACTAAATCGTCCGTAACTTTTGATTTATAGCTCAGACTAACATGAATCAGATGCCCACGTAATGCTACCTCAATTTTCTATTCAATAACAAATTTTTAGACTCAAATAGATACGACAAAGCCTCCAATTAATCCAGTTTATCCCAAAGTGCGTGATTTCATGCATTATGTTTCACTGAAAAGCCTTTACTCAATGGGCACCAATTACCAGATTAGAATGATTAGTTGAACTGCCCAATCAACTTGACATGTCTGCACTAAATCGTCCGTAACTTTTGATTTAGAGCTTAAAATGACATGAATCCAATGCCCACATAATGCTAGTTTAGTTTTTACTATTTTGACAAAATTTCATACTCAAATAGATACTACAAAGCCTCCAACTTATCCAATATATCCCAAACTGCGTGATGCCATGTATTATGCTTCACTTATAAGCCTTTACTTAATGAGCACCAATGATCAGCTTAGAATGATCATTTAAACTTACCAATCAACTTGACATGTCCGCAATAAATCGTCTATAACTTTTGATTTAGAGTTCAGAATGACATGAATAGAACGCCCACGTTTTGCTAACTCAATTTTCTATACAATGAAAAAATTTCACACTCAAATAGATTTGACAAAGCATCCAAGTAATCCAATCTATCCCATACTATGTGATGTCATGCATTATGCTTCACTTATAAGCCTTTACTCAATGAGCACCAATGATCAAATTAGAATGATCAGTTGAACTAGCCAATCAACTTGACATGTCCGCACTAAATCATCCGTAACTTTTGATTTAGAGCTCAGAATGACATGAATCCAATGCCCACGTTAGGCTAGCTCAATTTTCTATACTATGACAAGATTTCATACTCAAATAGATACGAGAAAGCCTCCAAATAATCCAATCTATCACAAACTGCGTGATGCCATGCATTATGCTTCACCTATAAGCCTTTAGTCAGTGAGCACGAATGATCAAATTATAATGATCATTTGAACTGACCAATCAACTTGACATATCCGCACTAAATCATCCGTAACTTTTGATTTAAATCTCAGAATGACATGAATCCAATGCCCACGTAATGCTTTCTCATTTTTCTATACAATTACAAATTTTTAGACTCAAATAGATACGACGAAGCCTCTAAATAATCTAATTTATCCCAAACTGTGTGATACCATGCATTATGCTTCACTTATAAGCCTTTACTCAATGAGCACCAATCGTCCGTAACTTTTGATTTAAAGCTCAGAATGACATGAATCCAACGCTCACGTTATGCTAGATCAATTTTCTATACTATGACAAACTTTCAGTCTCAAATAGATACGACAAAGCCTCCAAGTAATCCAATCTATCCCAAACTGTGTGATATTATGCATTAAGCTTCACTTATAAGTCTTTACTCCATGAGCACCAATGATCAGCTTTGAATGACCAGTTGAACTGGACAATCAACTTGACATGTGCGCACAAAATCGTCTGTAACTTTTGCTTTAGAAGCTCACAATGACATGAATCCAACGCCCACGTCATGCTAGCTCAATTTTCTATAATATGAAAAAGTTTCATATTCAATTAGATACGACAAAGCCTCCAAGTAATACAATCTATCCCAGACTATGTGATGTCATGAATTATGCTTCACTTATAAGCCTCTACTCAATGAGCACCAATGATAAGCTTTGAATGATCATTTGAACTGGCCAATCAACTTGACATCTCCACACTAAATCGTTCGTAACTTTTCATTTAGAGCTAAGAATAACATGAATACAATGCCCACGTAATACTAGCTGAATTTTCTACACAATGACAAATTTTCAGACTCAAATAAATTCGAAAAAGCCTCCAAGTAATCCAATCTATCCCAAACTGCGTGATGGCATGCATTATGCTTCACTTATAAGCCTTTACTCAATGAGCACGCATGATCAGCTGAGGATTATCATTTGAACTGACCAATCAACTTGATTTGTGCACACTAAATCGTTCGTAATTTTTGATTTAGAGCTTAGAATGACATGAAACCAACACTCGCGTTATGCTAGTTCATTTTCTATACATGACAAATTTTGAGATTCAAATAGATACGCTAAGCATCCAATTAATCTAATCTATCCAAAAGTGCGTGATGTAATGTATTAAGCTTCACTTATAAGCCTTTACTCAATGAGCACCAATGATCAGCTCAGAATGATCAGTTGAACTGGCCAATCAACTTGAAATGTCCGCACAAAATCGTATGTAACTTTTGATTTAGAGCTCAGAATAACATGAATCCCACGTCCACGTAAGGCTAGTTCAGTTTTCTATACTATGAAAAAGTTTCAGACTCAAATAGATACGACAAAGCCTCCATGTAATCCAATCTATCCCAAACTGTGTGATGTTATGCATTTTGCTTCACTTATAAGCCTTTACTCAATGAGCACCAATGATCATCTTAGAATGATCAGTTGAAATAGCCAATCAACATGACTTGTCCGCACTAAATCGTATGTAACGTTTTCTATACCATGCAAAAGTTTCAGACTCAAATAGATACGACAAAGCCTCCATGTAATCCAATCTATCCCAAACTTTGTGATGTTATGCATTATGCTTCACTTATAAGCCTTTACTCAACGAGCACCAATGATCATCTTAGAATGATCAGTTGAACTGGCCAATCAACTTGACATGTCCGCACTAAATAGTATGTAACTTTTGATTTAGATCTCAAAATGACATGAATCCAATGCCCACGTAATGCTAGCTCAATTTTTTACACAATGACAAATGTCTAGACTCAAATAGATTTGACAAAGCCTCCAAGTAATCCAATCTATCCCAAACTGCGTGATGTCATGCATTATGCTTCACTTATAAGCCGTTCCTGAATGAGCACCAACAACCTGCTTTGAATGATCATTTGAACTGACCAATTACCTTGACATGTCCGCACTAAATCGTCCGCAACCTTTAATTTAGAGTTCAGAATGACATGAATCCAATGTCCACGTTATGCTAGCTCAATTTTTTATACAATGACAAATTTTTAGACTCAAATAGATTCGACAAAGCCTCTAAGTAATCCAATCTATCCCAAATTGTGTGATGCCATGCATTATGCTTTACTTATAAGCCTTACTCAATGAGCACCTATGATCATCTTAGAATTTTCATTTGAACTAACCAGTCAACTTGATATGTGCGTACTAAATCGTGCGTAACTTTTGATTTAGAGTACAGAATGACATGACGCCAACGCCCACGTTATGCTAGCTCTATTTTCTATAATATGACGAAAGTTCAAACTCAAATAGATACGACAAAGCGTCAAATTAATCCAATCTATCCCGATGTGTGTGATGTCATGCATTATGCTTCACTTATAAGCCTTTACTCAATGACTATCAATGACGAGCTTAGAATGATCAGTTGAACTGCACAATCAACTTGACATGTTCGCACTAAATCATCCCTAACTTTTGATTCAGAGCTCAGAATGACATGAATCCGATGCCCACATAATGCTAGCTTAGTTTTTAATATTGTGACAAAATTCCATACTCAAATAGATTCGACAAAGCCTCCAAGTAATGCAATCTATCCCGAAATTGTGTGATGTTATGCATTAAGCTTCACTTATAAGTCTTTACTCAATGAGCACCAATGATCAGCTTAGAATGATCAGTTGAACTAGCCAATCCACTTGAAAAGTGCGCACAAAATCATCCGTAACGTTTGATTTAGAGCTCAGAATTACATGAATCCAACGCCCACGTCATGCTAGCTCAATTTTCTATACTATGACAAAATTTTATATTCGAATAGATACGACAAAACCTCCAAGTAATACAATCCCATACTACGTGATGTCATGGATTATGATTCACTTATAAGCTATTACTCAATGAGTACCAATGATCAGCTTAGAATTATCAGTTAAACTGGGCAATAAACTTGACATGTTCTCATTAAATCGTCCATAACTTTTGATTTACAGCTCAAAATGACATTAATCCAATGCCGATGTAATGCTAGCTCATTTTTCTATACAATGACAAATTTTCAGACTCAAATAGATTCGACAAAGCCTCCAAATAATCCAATCTATCCCAAACTACGTTATGTCTTGCATTATGTTTCACTTATAAGCCTTTACTCAATGAGCACCTATAACCAGCTTAGAATAATCATTTGATCTGACCAATCAACTTGATATGTGCGCACTAAATTGTCCATAACTTTTGATTTAAAGCTCAGAATGAAATGAATCCAACGCCCACGTTATGGTAGCTCAATTTTCTATAGTATGACAAAATTTCAGACTCAAATAGATACGACAAAGCCTCCAAGTAATCCAATCTAGACCAAACTACGTGATGTTACGCATTAAGCTTCACTTATAAGCCTTTTTGCTCAATGAGAACCAATGATCAGCTTAAAATGATCAGTTGAACTAGCCAATCAAATTGATATGTGCGCACAAAATCGTCCGTAACTTTTGATTTAGAGCTCAGAAAGACACGAATCCAACGCCCACGCCATGTAAGCTCAATTTTCTATTCTATGACAAAGTTTCAGATTCAAATACATACGACAAAACCTCCAAGTAAAACAATCTATCCCAGACTACGTGACTTTATGCATTATGCTTCAGTTATAAGCATTTACTCAATGAGCACCAATGATCAGCTTAGAATGGTCATTTGAACTGCCCAATCAACTTGACATGTCCACACTAAATCGTCCGTAATTTTTTTTTTATAGCTAAAAATGACATGAATCCAACACCCACGTAATGCTAGCTCACTTTTCTATACAATGACAAATGTTCAGACTCAAATAGATTCGACAAAGCCTCCAAATATTCCAATCTATCGCAAACTGTGCGATAGCATGCATTACGCTTCACTTATAAGCCTTTACTCAATGAGCACCAATGATCATCTTAGAATGATCAGTTGAACTAGCCAATCAACTTGACATGTCCGCACTAAATCGTATGTAACTTTTTCTATACCATGAAAAAGTTTCAGACTCAAATAGATACGGCAAAGCCTCCATGTAATCCAATCTATCCCAAACTGTGTGATGTTATGCATTATGCTTCACTTATAAGCCTTTACTCAACGAGCACCAATGATCATCTTAGAATGATCAGTTGAACTGGCCAATCAACTTGACATGTCCGCACTAAATCGTATGTAACTTTTGATTTAGATCTCAAAATGACATGAATCCAATGCCCACGTAATGCTAGCTCAATTTAATACACAATGAGAAATGTCTAGACTCAAATAGATTCGACAAAGCCTCCAAGTAATCCAATCTATCCCAAACTGCGTGATGTCATTCATTGTGCTTCACTTATAAGCCGTTCCTGAATGAGCACCAACAACCTGCTTTGAATGATCATTTGAACTGACCAATTACCTTGACATGTCCGCACTAAATCGTCCGCAACCTTTAATTTATAGTTCAGAATAACATGAATCCAATGTCCACGTTATGCTAGCTCAATTTTTTATACAATGACAAATTTTTAGACTCAAATAGATTCGACAAAGCCTCTAAGTAATCCAATCTATCCCAAATTGCGTGATGCCATGCATTATGCTTTACTTATAAGCCTTACTCAATGAGCACCTATGATCATCTTAGAATTTTCAATTGAACTAACCAGTCAACTTGATATGTGCGTACTAAATCGTGCGTAACTTTTGATTTAGAGCACAGAATGACATGACGCCAACGCCCACGTTATGCTAGCTCTATTTTCTATAATATGACAAAATTTCAGACTCAAATAGATACGACAAAGCGTCAAATTAATCCAATCTATCCCGATGTGCGTGATGTCATGCATTATGCTTCACTTATAAGCCTTTACTCAATGACTATCAATGACGAGCTTAGAATGATCAGTTGAACTGCACAATCAACTGGACATGTTCGCACTAAATCATCCCTAACTTTTGATTCAGAGCTCAGAATTACATGAATCCAATGCCCACATAATGCTAGCTTAGTTTTTAATATTGTGACAAAATTCCATACTCAAATAGATTCGACAAAGCCTCCAAGTAATGCAATCTATCCCAAATTGTGTGATGTTATGCATTAAGCTTCACTTATAAGTCTTTACTCAGTGAGCACCAATGATCAGCTTACAATGATCAGTTGAACTAGCCAATCCACTTGACAAGTGCGCACAAAATCGTCCGTAACGTTTGATTTAGAGTTCAGAATGACATGAATCGAACGCCCACGTTTTGCTAACTTAATTTTCTATACTATGGAAAAATTTCACACTCAAATTGATTTGACAAAACATCCAAGTAATCCAATCTATCCCATACTATGTGATGTCATGCATTATGCTTCACTTATAAGCCTTTACTCAATGAGCACCAATGATCAAATTAGAATGATCAGTTGAACTAGCCAATCAACTTGACATGTCCGCACTAAATCATCCGTAACTTTTGATTTAGAGCTCAGAATGACATGAATCCAATGCCCACGTTAGGCTAGCTCAATTTTCTATACTATGACAAGATTTCATACTCAAATAGATACGAGAAAGCCTCCAAATAATCCAATCTATCACAAACTGCGTGATGCCATGCATTATGCTTCACCTATAAGCCTTTAGTCAGTGAGCACGAATGAATAAATTATAATGATCATTTGAACTGACTAATCAACTTGACATATCCGCACTAAATCATCCGTAACTTTTGATTTAAAGCTCAGAATGACATGAATCCAATGCCCACGTAATGCTTGCTCATTTTTCTATACAATTACAAATTTTTAGACTCAAATAGATACGACGAAGCCTCTAAATAATCTAATTTATCCCAAACTGCGTGATACCATGCATTATGCTTCACTTATAAGCCTTTACTCAATGAGCACCAATCGTCCATAACTTTTGATTTAAAGCTCAGAATGACATGAATCCAACGCTCACGTTATGCTAGATCAATTTTCTATACTATGACAAACTTTCAGACTCAAATAGATACGACAAAGCCTCCAAGTAATCCAATCTATCCCAAACTGCGTGATATTATGCATTAAGCTTCACTTATAAGTCTTTACTCCATGAGCACCAATGATCAGCTTTGAAACCAGTTGAACTGGACAATCAACTTGACATGTGCGCCCAAAATCGTCTGTAACTTTTGATTTAGAAGCTCACAATGACATGAATCCAACGCCCACGTCATGCTAGCTCAATTTTCTATACTATGAAAAAGTTTCATATTCAATTAGATACGACAAAGCCTCCAAGTAATACAATCTATCCCAGACTATGTGATGTCATGAATTATGCTTCACTTATAAGCCTCTACTCAATGAGCACCAATGATAAGCTTTGAATGATCATTTGAACTGGCCAATCAACTTGACATCTCCACAATAAATCGTTCGTAACTTTTCATTTAGAGATAAGAATAACATGAATACAATGCCCACGTAATACTAGCTGAATTTTCTACACAATGACAAATTTTCAGACTCAAATAAATTCGAAAAAGCCTCCAAGTAATCCAATCTATCCCAAACTGCGTGATGGCATGCATTATGCTTCACTTATAAGCCTTTACTCAATGAGCACGCATGATCAGCTGAGGATTATCATTTGAACTGACCAATCAACTTGATTTGTGCACACTAAATCGTTCGTAATTTTTGATTTAGAGCTTAGAATGACATGAAACCAACACTCGCGTTATGCTAGTTCAATTTTCTATACATGACAAATTTTGAGATTCAAATAGATACGACTAAGCATCCAATTAATCTAATCTATCCAAAAGTGCGTGATGTAATGTATTAAGCTTCACTTATAAGCCTTTACTCAATGAGCACCAATGATCAGCTCAGAATGATCAGTTGAACTGGCCAATCAACTTGACATGTCCGCACAAAATCGTATGTAACTTTTGATTTAGAGCTCAGAATAACATGAATCCCACATCCACGTTAGGCTAGTTTAATTTTCTATACTATGAAAAAGTTTCAGACTCAAATAGATACGACAAAGCCTCCATGTAATCCAATCTATCCCAAACTGTGTGATGTTATGCATTATGCTTCACTTATAAGCCTTTACTCAATGAGCACCAATGATCATCTTAGAATGATCAGTTGAACTAGCCAATCAACTTGACTTGTCCGCACTAAATCGTATGTAACTTTTTCTATAACATGAAAAAGTTTCAGACTCAAATAGATACGACAAAGCCTCCATGTAATCCAATCTATCCCAAACTGTGTGATGTTATGCATTATGCTTCACTTATAAGCCTTTACTCAATGACTATCAATGACGAGCTTAGAATGATCAGTTGAACTGCACAATCAACTTGACATGTTCGCACTAAATCATCCCTAACTTTTGATTCAGAGCTCATAATGACATTAATCCAATGCCCACATAATGCTAGCTTAGTTTTTAATATTGTGACAAAATTCCATACTCAAATAGATTCGACAAAGCCTCCAAGTAATGCAATCTATCCCAAATTGTGTGATGTTATGCATTAAGCTTCCCTTATAAGTCTTTACTCAATGAGCACTAATGATCAGCTTAGAATGATCAGTTGAACTAGCCAATCCACTTGACAAGTGCGCACAAAATCGTCCGTAACGTTTGATTTAGAGCTTAGAATGACATGAATCCAACGCCCACGTCATGCTAGCTCAATTTTCTATACTATNCGAGCACCAATGATCATCTTAGAATGATCAGTTGAACTGGCCAATCAACTTGACATGTCCGCCCTAAATCGTATGTAACTTTTGATTTAGATCTCAAAATGACATGAATCCAATGCCCACGTAATGCTAGCTCAATTTGTTACACAATGAGAAATTTCTAGACTCAAATAGATTCGACAAAGCCTCCAAGTAATCCAATCTATCCCAAAGTGCGTGATGTCATGCATTATGCTTCACTTATAAGCCGTTCCTGAATGAGCACCAACAACCTGCTTTGAATGATCATTTGAACTGACCAATTACCTTGACATGTCCGCACTAAATCGTCCGCAACCTTTAATTTAGAGTTCAGAATAACATGAATCCAATGTCCACGTTATGCTAGCTCAATTTTTTATACAATGACAAATTTTTAGACTCAAATAGATTCGACAAAGCCTCTAAGTAATCCAATCTATCCCAAACTGCGTGATGCCATGCATTATGCTTTACTTATAAGCCTTACTCAATGAGCACCTATGATCATCTTATAATTGTCATTTGAACTAACCAGTCAACTTGATATGTGTGTACTAAATCGTGCGTAACTTTTGATTTAGAGCACAGAATGACATGATGCCAACGCCCACGTTATGCTTGCTCTATTTTCTATAATATGACAAAAGTTCAGACTCAAATAGATACGACAAAGCATCAAATTAATCCAATCTATCCCGACATGCGTGATGTCATGCATTATGCTTCACTTATAAGCCTTTACTCAATCAGTATCAATGACGAGCTTAGAATGATCAGTTGAATTGCACAATCAATTTGACATGTTCGCACTAAATCATCCCTAACTTTTGATTCAGAGCTCAGAATGACATGAATCCAATGCCCACATAATGCTAGCTTAGTTTTTAATATTGTGACAAAATTCCATACTCAAATAGATTCGACAAAGCCTCCAAGTAATGCAATCTATCTAAAATTGTGTGATGTTATGCATTAAGCTTCACTTATAAGTCTTTACTCAATGAGCACCAATGATCGGCTTAGAATGATCAGTTGAACTAGCCAATCCATTTGACAAGTGCGCACAAAAGCGTCCCTAAGGTCTGAATTAGAGCTCAGAATGACACGAATCCAACGCCCACGTCATGCTAGCTCAATTTTCTATACTATGACAAAATTTTATATTGGAATAGATACGACAAAACCTCCAAGTAATACAATCCCATACTACGTGATGTCATGGATTATGATTCACTTATAAGCTATTACTCAATGAGTACCAATGATCAGCTTAGAATTATCAGTTGAACTGGCAAATAAACTTGACATGTCCTCATTAAATCGTCCATAACTTTTGATTTACAGCTCAAAATGACATTAATCCAATGTCGATGTAATGCTAGCTCATTTTTCTATACAATGACAAATTTGCAGACTCAAATAGATTCGACAAAGCCTCCAAATAATCCAATCTAACCCAAACTACGTTACGCCATGCATTATGTTTCACTTATAAGCCTTTACTCAATGAGCACCTATAACCAGCTTAGAATAATCATTTGATCTGACCAATCAACTTGATATGTGCGCACTAAATTGTCCATAACTTTTGATTTAAAGCTCAGAATGAAATCAATCCAACGCCCACGTTATGGTAGCTCATGTTTCTATAGTATGACAAAATTTCAGACTCAAATAGATACGACAAAGCCTCCAAGTAATCCAATCTAGACCAAACTATGTGATGTTACGCATTAAGCTTTACTTATAAGCCTTTTTGCTCAATGGGCACCAATGATCAGCTTAAAATGATCAGTTGAACTAGCCAATCAAATTGATATGTGCGCACAAAATCATCCGTAACTTTTGATTTAGAGCTCAAAATGACACGAATCCAACGCCCACGCCATGTAAGCTCAATTTTCTATTCTATGACAAAGTTTTAGATTCAAATACAGACGACAAAACCTCCAAGTAAAACAATCTATCCCAGACTACGTGACTTTATGCATTATGCTTCAGTTATAAGCATTTACTCAATGAGCACCAATGATCAGCTTAGAATTGTCATTTGAACTGCCCAATCAACTTGACATGTCCACACTAAATCGTCCGTAATTTTTGATTTATAGCTAAAAATGACATGAATCCAACACCCACGTAATGCTAGCTAAAATTTCTATACAATGACAAATGTTCAGACTCAAATAGATTCGACAAAGCCTCCAAATATTCCAATCTATCCCAAACTGTGTGATAGCATGCATTATGCTTCACTTATAAGCCTTTACTGATTGAGCATCTATGACCAGCTTAGAATTATCATTTGAACTGACCAATCAACTTGATATGTGCGCCTAAATCGTCCGTAACCTTTGACATGAAGCCAATGCCCACATTATGCTAGATAAATTTTCAATACTATAACACATTTTCAAACTCAAATAGATATGACAAAGCATCCAATTACTCCAATATATTCCAAAGTGCGTGATGTCATGTATTATGCTTCACTTATAAACCTTAACTCAATGAGCAACAATGATCAGCTTAGAATGATCAGTTGAACTGGCCAATCAACTTGACATGTCCACACAAAATCGTCCGTAACTTTTGATTTAGAGCTCATAATGACATGAATCCCACTCCCACGTTGTGCTATTCAGTTTTCTATACTATGACAAAATTTAAAACTCAAATAGATACGACAAATCCTCCATGTAATCCAGTCTATACCAAACTACGCGATATTATGCATTATGCTTCACTCAATGAGTACCAATGATCATTTTAGAATGATAAATGGAACTGGCCAATCAACATGACATGTACGCACTAAATCGTCCGTAACTTTTTATTTAGAGCTCAGAATGACATGAATCCAATGCCAACATAATGGTAGCTAAATTTCTTTATACAATGAGAAATTTTCGGACTCAAATAGATACAACAAAGCCTCCAAGTAATCCAATCTATCCCAAACTGCATGATACCATGCAATATACTTCACTTATAAGCCTTTACTCAATGAACACCAATGATCAACTTAGAATGATCATTTGAATTGACCAATCAACTTGACAAGTACGCTTTAAATCGTATGTAACTTTTGATTTAGAGCTCACAATGATATGAATCCAATGCCAACGTTATGCTAGCTAAACTTTCTATACTACGAAAAAATTTCACACTCAAATACATACGACAAAGTCTCTAAGTAATCCAATCTATCACATACTACGTGATGTCATGCATTATGCTTCACTTATAAGCCTTTACTCAATGAGCACCTATGATCAGCTTAGAATGATCATTTGAACTCACCAACAACTTGACATGTCTACACTAAATCGTCTGTAACTTTTGATTTAGAGCTCAGAATGACATGAATCCAATGCCCACGTTATGATAGCTCAATTTTCTATACTATGACAAAATTTCAGACTCAAATAGGTATGACAAACCCGGAAACTAATTCAATCTATCCCGAACTACGTGATGTTATGCATTATGATTCACTTAAGCCAATACTCAATGAGCACCATTGATCAGCTTAGAATGATCAGTTGAACTACCCAATCAACTTGACATATGTGCACTAAATCCTGCGTAACTTTTGATTTAGAGCTCATAATGAAACGAATCCAACGCCCACATCATGCTAGCTCAATTTTCTATACTATGAAAAAGTTTCAGATTCAAATAGATACGACAAAGCCTCCAAATAATCCAATCTATCCCAAACTGCGTGATGTTATGCATTATGCTTCACTTATTAGTCTTTACTCAATTAGCACCAATGATCAGCTTAGAATGATTAGTTGAACTAGCCAATCAACTTGACAAGTCAGCATTAAATCATCCGTAACTTTTGATTGAGAGCTCAGAATGACATGAATACAATTCCCACGGAATGGTAGCTAAATTTTCTATACAATGACAAATTTTCAAACTCAAATAGATACGACAAATCCTCCAAGTAATCCAATCTATCCCAAACTGCGTGATGTCATGTATTATGCTTCGCTTATAAGCCTTTACTCAATGAGCACCAATGATCTGCTTATAATGATCATTTGAACTGACCAATCAACTTGACATGTCCGCACTAAATCGTTCTTAACTTTTGATATAGAGCTCAGAATGACATGAATCCAATGCCCACGTTATACTAGCTCAATTTACTATATTGTGATAAAATTTCAGACTCAAATAGATACGACAAAGCCTCCAAGTAATCCAATCTATCACAAACTGCATGATACCATGCATTATGTTTTACTTATAAGCCTTTACTCAATGAGCACCAATGATCAGCTTAGAATGATCATTTGAACTGACCAGTCAACTTGAGATGTCCGCACTAAATCGTCCGTAACTTTTGATTTAGAGCTCATAATGACATGAATCCAACGCCCACGTTATGCTAGCTCAATTTCGTATACTATTACACACTCAAATAGATATGAAAAAGCCTCCACCTAATCCAATCTATCCTAAACTGCGTGATGCCATGCATTATGCTTCAGTAATAAGCCTTTTACTCAATGAGCACCAACACTACAAGAACACATTAACACACTCAAAATTCAGCTAATTCGGAATGCTTCACTCGTAATCCTTTACTCAATGAGCACCAATGATCAGCTTAGAATGATCATTTGAACTGACCAATCAACTTGACATGTCCGCACTAAATCATCTGTAACTTTTGATTTAGAGCTCAGAATGACATGAATCAAATGCCCACGTTATGGTAGCTCATATTTCTTTACTATGACAAAGTTTCAGACTCAAATAGATACGATAAAACCTCTAAATAATCCAATCTATCCCAAACTGCGTGATGCCATGCATTATGCTTCACTTATAAGCATTTACTCAACGAGGACCAATGATCAGCTTAGATTAGTCAGTTGAACTGGCCAATCAACTTGACAAGTTTGCACTAAATCCCGCGTAACTTTTAATTTAAAGATCCGAATGACATGAATCCAATGCCCATGTTGTGATAGCTCAATTTTCTATATCAATGACAAAAGTTCAGACTCAAATAGTTACGAAAACGCCTCCAAGTAATCCAATCTATCACAAACTGCTTGATACCATGCATTATGCTTCACTTATAAGCCTTTACTCAATAAACACCAATGATTAGCTTAGAATGATCATTTGAACTGACCAATCAACTTGATGACATTAATTATCCGTAACTTTTGATTTAGATGTCAGGATGACATCAATCCAATGCCCATGTAATGCTAGCTCAATTTTCTATACAATTACAAATTTTATGACTCAAATAGATACGACAAAGCATCCAGCTAAACCAATCTATACCAAACAGCGTGATGTCATTCATTATGCTTCACTTATAAGCCTTTAATCAATGAGCACCAGTGGTCAAATAAGAATGGTCATTTGAACTTACCAATCAACTTGACATGTCCGCATCAATCATCCGTAACTTTGATTTAAATGTTAAAATGACATGAATACAATGCCTATGTAATTCTAGCTCAATTTTCTGTACAATGAGAAATTTTAGACGCAAATAGATACGAAGAAACCTCCAAGTAATCTAATTTATCCCAAAATTCATGATGCCATGCATTATGCTTCACTTATAAGCCTTTACTCAATGAGCACCAATGATCAGATTAGAATGATCATTTGAACTGGCCAATCAACTTGACATATCCGCATTAATCATCCGTAACATTTGATTTAGAGCTCTGAATGACATGAATCTAATGCCCACGTAATACTAGCTCAATTTTCTATAATATGACAAAGTTTTAGACTCAAATAGATATGACAAAGCCTCCAAATAATCCAATATATCCCAAACTGCGTGATGCCATTCATTATGCTTCACTTATAAGCATTTACTCAATGAGGACCAATGATCATCTTAGAATGATCAGTTGAAATGGGCAATCAACTTGACATGTTTGCACTAAATCGTCTGTAACTTTGATTTAGAGCTACGAATGACATGAATCCAATGCCCATGTTGTGTTATCTCAATTCTATATATTGTGACAAAAGTTCGGACTCAAATAGATACGACAAAGCCTCCAAGTAATCCAATCTATCCCAAACTGCGTGAGGGCATACATTATGCTTCACTTATAAGCATTTACTCAATGAGCACAAATGATCAGCTTACAATGATCAGTTGAACTAGCCAATCAACTTGACATGTTTGAACTAAATCGTTTGTAACTTTTGATTTAGAGCTCCGAATGACATGAATCCAATGCCCACGTTGTGCTAGCACAATTTTCTTTATTGTGACAAAAGTTTAGAACCAAATAGGTACGACAAAGCCTCCAAGTAATCCAATCTATCTCAAACTGCGTGATTCCATGTATTATGTTTCACTTATAAGCCTTAACTCAATGGGTACCAAAGATAAGTTTAGAATGATCATTTGAATTGAATAATGAACTTGACATGTTTGCATCAATCATCCGTAACTTTGATTTAAATGTCAAAATGGCATGAATCCAATGCCCATGTAATGCTAGCTCAATTTTCTATACAATGACAAATTTTCATTATCATATAGATACGACAAAGCATCCAAATAGTACAATCTATCCCAAACTGTGTGATGTCACGCATTATGCTTCACTTATAAGCATTTACTCAATGAGCACTAGTGATCAGCTTAGAATAATCATTCGAACTCACCAATCAACTTGACATGTCCACACTAAATCGTTCGTAACTTTTGATTTATAGCTCAGAATGACATGAATCAAACGCCCACGTTATGCTACCTCAATTTTCAATACTATGACAAGATTTCATACTCAAATAGATACGACAAAGCCTCCAAAGAATCTAATCTATCACAAACTGCATGATGTCATGCATTATGGTTCACTTATAAGCCTTTACTCAAGGAGCGCCAATGATCACCTTGAAATGATCGTTTGAACTGACCAATCAACATGACATGTCCGCATTAATCATCTGTAACTTTTGATTTAGAGCTCAGACTTACATGAATCCAATGCCAACGTAATGCTAGCTCAATTTTCTATAATATGACAAAGTTTCAAACTGAAATAGATACGACAAAGCCTCCAAATAATCCAATCTATCCCAAACCACGTGATGCAATGCATTATGCTTCACTTATAAGCATTTACTCAATGAGGACCAATGATCAGCTAAGAATGATCAGTTGAACTCGCAAAACCACTTGACATGTTTGCACTAAATCATCCGTAACTTTTGATTTAGAGCTTTGAATGACCTGAATCCAATGCCCACGTTGTGCTAGCTCAATTTTCTATATCTTGACAAAAGTTCAGACTCAAACAGATTCGACAAAGCCTTCAGGTAATCAAATCTATCACAAAACTGCGTCATGCCATTCATTATGCTTCACTTATTAGCCTTTACTCAATGAGCATCAATGATCAGCTTAGAATGATCATTTGAACTGACCAATCAACTTGGCATGTCCGCACGAAATCGTCTGTATCTTCAGATTTAGAGCTCAAAATGACATGAATTCAATGCCCATGTTATGCTAGCTCAATTTTCTATACTATGACAAAATTTTAGACACAAATATATACGACAAAGCCTCCAATTAATCCTATCTATACAAAACTGCGTGATGCCATGCATTATACTTCACATATAAGCCTTTACTCAATGAGCACCCATGATCAGCTTGGAAGGATCATTTGAACTGACCAATCGGCTTGATATTTCCGCACTAAGTTGTTCGTAACTTTTGATTTAAACCTCAGAATGACATGAATCCAATGCCCACGTTATGCTATCTCAATTTTCTATCAAATAGATACGACAAACACTCCAAGTAATCCAATCTATCTAAAACTGCGTGATGTCATGCATTATGCTTCACTTATAATCCTTTACTCAAGGTGCACCAATGATCAGCTTAGAATGATTAGTTGAACTGTCCAATCAACTTGACATTTCCACACTAAATCGTCTATAACTTTTGATTTGGAGCTCAGAATGACATGTATCCAATGGACACGTTATGCAAGCTCAATTTTTTATACAATGAAAAATATTCAAACTCAAATAGATACAAAAAAACCTCCAAGTAATCCAATGTATCCCAAACTACGTGATGCCATGCATTATTGTTCACTTATAAGCCTTTACTCAATTCGCACTAATGAGTTAGCTTAGATTGATCATTGAACTGACCAATCTAACAACTAACCTTGACAATGTCCGCAATAAATCGTCCGAAACTTTTGATTTATAGCTTAGAATGACATGAATCCAATGCCCACGTTATGCTAGTTAAAGTTTCTATACAATGACAAATTTTCAGACTCAAATAGATACGACAAAACCTCCAAATCTAATCCCAAACTGCGTGATGCCATGCATTATGCTTGATTTATAAGCCTTTACTCAATGAGCACTAATGATTAGCTTAAAAATGATAATTTGAAATGACCAATCAACTTGAGATGTCGCACTAAATCGCAGTATCTTTTGATTTAGAGCTCAGAATGATATGAATCCAATGCCCACGTTATGCTATCTCAATTTTCTATATTATAACAAAATTTGAGACTCAAATATATACAACAAAGCCTCCTAGTAATCCAATATATCCAAAACTGCATGATGTCATGCATTAAGTCTCACTTATAAGCATTTACTCAAGGAGCACCAATGATCAACTTAGAATGATCAGTTGAATTGTCCAATCAACTTGACATTTCCACACTAAATCGTCTATAAATTTTCATTTAGAGCTCAGAATGACATGAATCCAATGGACACGTTATTCAAGTTCAATTTTCTATACAATGACAAATTTTTAGACTCAAATAGATACGACGAAGCCTCCAAATAATTTAATTTATCCCAAACTTCGTGATGCCATGCATTATGCTTCACTTATAAGCCTTTATTCAATGAGCACCAATGATCAGTTTAGAATGATCATTTGAACTAACAAATCAAATTGACATGTCCGCATTAATCATCCGTAGCTTTTGATTTAGAGCTCTGGATGACATGAATCCAATGCCCACGTAATGCTAGATCAGATTTCTATAAAATGACAAAGTTTCAAACTCAAATAGATATGAAAAAGCCTCCAAATAATCCAATCTATCCCAAACTGCGTGATGCCATGCATTATGCTTCACTTATAAGCCTTTACTCAATGAGCACCAATGATCAGATTAGAATGATCATTTAAACTGGCCAATCAACTTGACATATCCGCATTAATCATCCGTAACATTTGATTTAGAGCTCTGAATGACATGAATCCAATGCCCACGTAATACTAGCTCAATTTTCTATAATATGACAAAGTTTCAGACTCAAATAGATACGACAAAGCCTCCAAATAATCCAATATATCCCAAACTGCATGATGCCATTCATTATGCTTCACTTATAAGCATTTACTCAATGAGGACCAATGATCATCTTAGAATGATCAGTTGAAATGGGCAATCGACTTGACATGTTTGCAGTAAATCGTCTGTAACTTTTGATTTAGAGCTACGAATGACATGAATCCAATGCCCATGTTGTGTTATCTCAATTGTCTATATTGTGACAAAAGTTCGGACTCAAATAGATACGACAAAGCCTCCAAGTAATCCAATCTATCCCAAACTGCGTGAGGCCATACATTATACTTCACTTATAAGCATTTACTCAATTAGCACCAATGATCAGCTTACAATGATCAGTTGAACTGGCCAATCAACTTGACATGTTTGAACTAAATCGTTTGTAACTTTTGATTTAGAGCTCCGAATGACATGAATCCAATGCCAACGTTGTGCTAGCTCAATTTTCTATATTGTGATAAAAGCTTAGAATCAAATAGGTACGACAAAGCCTCCAAGTAATCCAATCTATCTCAAACTGCGTGATTCCATGTATTATGTTTCACTTATAAGCCTTTACTCAATGGATACCAATGATCAGTTTAGAATGATCATTTGAATTGAATAATCAACTTGACATGTTTTCATCAATCATCCGTAACTTTGATTTAAATGTCAAAATGGCATGAATCAAATGCCCATGTAATGCTAGCTCAATTTTCTATACAATGACAAATTTTCATTATCAAATAGATACGACAAAGCATCCAAATAGTACAATCTATCCCAAACTGTGTGATGTCATGTATTATGCTTCACTTATAAGCATTTACTCAATGAGCACTAGTGATCAGCTTAGAATAATCATTTGAACTCACCAATCAACTTGACATGTCCACACTAAATCGTTCGTAACTTTTGATTTATAGCTCAGAATGACATGAATCAAACGCCCACGTTATACTACCTCAATTTTCTATACTATGACAAGATTTCATACTCAAATAGATAAGACAAAGCCTCCAAAGAATCTAATCTATCACAAACTGCATGATGTCATGCATTATGGTTCACTTATAAGCCTTTACTCAATGAGCGCCAATGATCACCTTGAAATGATCGTTTGAACTGACCATGACATGTCCGCATTAATCATCCGTAACTTTTGATTTAGAGCTCAGACTTACATGAATCCAATGCCAACGTAATGCTAGCTCAATTTTTTATAATATGACAAAGTTTCAAACTCAAATAGATACGACAAAGCCTCCAAATAATCCAATCTATCCCTAACCGCGTGATGCAATGCATTATGCTTCACTTATAAGCATTTACTCAATGAGGACCAATGATCAGCTAAGAATGATCAGTTGAACTGGCCAAACCACTTGACATGTTTGCATTAAATCGTCCGTAACTTTTGATTTAGAGCTTTGAATGACCTGAATCCAATGCCCATGTTGTGCTAGCTCAATTTTCTATATCTTGACAAAAGTTCAGACTCAAACAGATTCGACAAAGCCTCCAAGTAATCAAATCTATCACAAAACTGCGTCATGCCATTCATTATGCTTCACTTATTAGCCGTTACTCAATGAGCATCAATGATCAGCTTAGAATGATCATTTGCACTGACCAATCAACTTGGCATGTCCGCACTAAATCGTCTGTATCTTCATATTTAGAGCTCAAAATGACATCAATTCAATGCCCATGTTATGCTAGCTCAATTTTTTATACTGTGACAAAACTTTAGACACAAATATATACGACAAAGCCTCCAATTAATCCAATCTATACAAAACTGCGTGATGCCATGCATTATACTTCACTTATAAGCCTTTACTCAATGAGCACCCATGATCAGCTTGGAAGGATCATTTGAACTGACCAATCGGCTTGATATTTCCGCACTAAGTTGTTCGTAACTTTTGATTTAAACCTCAGAATGACATGAATCCAACGCCCACGTTATGCTATCTCAATTTTCTATACTATAAGAAAATTTTAGACTCAAATAGATACGACAAACACTCCAAGTAATCCAATCTATCTTAAACTGCGTGATGTCATGCATTATGCTTCACTTATAATCCTTTACGCAAGGTGCACCAATGATCAGCTTAGAATGATTAGTTGAACTGTCCAATCAACTTGACATTTCCACACTAAATCGTCTATAACTTTTGATTTAGAGCTCAGAATGACATGAATCCAATGGACACGTTATGCAAGCTCAATTTTCTATACAATGAAAAATATTCAAACTCAAATAGATGTGAAAAAACCTCCAAGTAATCCAATGTATCCCAATTTGCGTGATGCCATGCATTATTGTTCACTTATAAGCCTTTACTCAATTCCCACTAATGATTACCTTAGATTGATCACTTGAACTGACCAATAACCTTGACATGTCCGCACTAAATCGTCTGAAACTTTTGATTTATAGCTTAGAATGACATGAATCCAATTCCCACGTTATGCTAGTTAAAGTTTCTATACAATGACAAATTTTCAGACTCAAATAGATACGACAAAACCTCCAAGCTATCCAATCTATCCCAAACTGCGTGATGCCATGCATTATGCTTGATTTACAAGCCTTTACTCAATGAGCACTAATGATTAGCTTAAAATGATAATTTGAAATGACCAATCAACTTGACATGTCCGCACTAAATCCCCAGTATCTTTTGATTTAGAGCTCAGAATGATATGAATCCAATGCCCACGTTATGCTATCTCAATTTTCTATATTGTAACAAAATTTGAGACTCAAATATATACGACAAAGCCTCCAAGTAATCCAATATATCCAAAACTGCATGATGTCATGCATTAAGCCTCACTTATAAGCATTTACTCAAGGAGCACCAATGATCAACTTAGAATGATCAGTTGAACTGTCCAATCAACTTGACATTTCCACACTAAATCGTCTATAAATTTTGATTTATAGCTCAGAATGGCATGAATCCAATGGAAACGTTATTCAAGCTCAATTTTCTATACAATGACAAATTTTTAGACTCAAATAGATACGACGAAGCCTCCAAATAATTTAATTTATCCCAAACTTCGTGATGCCATGCATTATGCTTCACTTATAAGCCTTTACTCAATGAGCACCAATGATCAGTTTAGAATGATCATTTGAACTGACAAATCAAATTGACATGTCCGCATTAATCATCCGTAGCTTTTGATTTAGAGCTCTGGATGACATGAATCCAATGCCCACGTAATGCTAGATCAATTTTCTATAAAATGACAAAGTTTCAAACTCAAATAGATATGAAAAAGCCTCCAAATAATCCAATCTATCCCAAACTGCGTGATGCCATGCATTATGCTTCACTTATAAGCATTTACTCAATGAGGACCAATGACCAGCTAAGAATGATCAGTGAACTGGCCAATCAACTTGATATGTTTGCACTAAATCGTACGTAACTTTTTATTTAGAGCTTCAAATGACCTGAATCCAATGCCCACGTTGTGCTAGCTCAATTTTCTATATTTTGACAAAAGTTCAGACTCAAATAGATTCGACAAAGCCTCCAAGTAATCCAATTTATCACAAAACTGCGTCATGTCATGCATTATGCTTCACTTATAAACCTTTGCTCAATCAGCACCAATGATCAGCTTAGAATGATCATTTGAACTGACAAATCAACTTGACATGTCCACACTAAATCATCCGTATCTTCTGATTTAGAACTCAGAATGACATGAATTCAATGCCCACATTATGCTAGCTCAATTTTCTATAATGTGACAAAATTTCAGACACAAATATATACGACAAAACCTCCAAGTAATCCAATCTATACAAAACTGCGTGATGCCATGCATTATACTTCACTTATAAGACTTTACTCAATGAGCACCCATGATCAGCTTAGAAGGATCATTTGAACTGACCAATCGACTTGATATGTCCGAACTAAATTGTCCGTAACTTTTGATTTAGAACTCAGAATGACATGAATCCAATGCCCACGTTATGCTATCTCAATTTTCTATACTATAAGAAAATTTGAGACTCAAATAGATACGACAAAACCTCCAAGTAATCCAACCTATCCAAAACTGCGTGATGTCAAGCATTATGCTTCACTTATAATCCTTTACTCAAGGTGTACCAATGATCAGCTTAGAATGATTAGTTGAACTGTCCAATCCACTTTACATTTCCACACTAAATTGTCTATTACTTTTGATTTAGAGCTTAGAATGACATGAATCCAATGGACACGTTATGCAATCTCAATTTTCTATACAATGACAAATATTCAAACTCAAATAGATATGAAAAAGCCTCCAAGTAATCCAATCTATCCCAAACTGCGTGATGCCATGCATTATGGTTCACTTATAAGCCTTTACTACAGACCTAATGATCAGCTTAGATTGATCATTTGAACTAACCAATAACCTTGACATGTCCACACTAAAACATCTAAAACTTTTGATTTAGAGCTTACAATGACATGAATCCAATACCCACGTTATGCTAGCTAAAGTTTCTATACAATGACAAATTTTCGTACACAAATAGATATGACAAATTCTCCAAGTAATCCAATCTATCCCAAACTGCCTGATGCCATACATTATGTTTCACTTATAAGCCTTTACTCAATGAGAATTAATGATCAGCTTAAAATGATCATTTGAAGTGACCAATCAACTTGACATGTCCACAATAAATCGTCTGTATCTTTTGATTTATAGCTCAGAATGATATGAATCCAATGCCCATGTTATGCTAGCTCGATTTTCTATATTGTATCAAAATTTGAGACTCATATATACGACAAAGCCTCCAAGTAATCGAATCTATCCAAAACAACGTGATGTCATGCATTATGCCTCACTTATAAGCATTTACTCAAAGAACACCAATGATCAGCTTAGAATGATCAGTTGAACTGCCCATTGAACTTGACATTTCCACACTAAATCGAATATAACTTTTGATTTAGAGCTCAGAATGACATGAATACAATGGACATGTTATGCAATCTCAATTTTCTATACAATGACAAATTTTCAAATTCAAATAGATACGACAAATCCTCCAAGTAATCCAATCTATCCCAAACTGCATGATGCCATGCATTATGCTTCACTTATAAGCATTTACTCAATGAGCACCATGATCAGCTTAGATTGATCATTTGAACTGACCAATAACCTTGACATGTCCACACTAAAACGTCAGTAACTTTTGATTCAGAGCTCATAATGACATGAATCCAATGCCCACGTTATGCTAGCTCAATTTTCTATGCAATGACAAATTTTCAAACTGAAATAGATATGACAAAGCCTCCAAGTAATCCAATCTATACCAAATTTGGTGATACCATGCATTGTACTTCACTTATAAGCCTTTACTCAATGAGCACCAATGATGAGCTTAGAATGATCATCTGAACTGACCAATATACTTGAGATGTCCGCACTAATTCATCCATTACTTTCGATTTATAGCTCAGAATGACATGAATCCAATTCCCACGTAATGCTAGCTCAATTTTCTATACAATGAAAAATTTTCAAACTCAAATAGATACGACAAAGCATCCAAGTAATCCAATCTATCCCAAACTGCGTGATGCCATGCATTATGCTTCACTTATAAGTATTTACTCAATGAGCACCAATGATCAGCTTAGAATGATCATTTGAACTGATTAATCAACTTGACATGTTCGCACTAAATTGTCCATAACTTTTGATTTATAGCTCAGAATGACATGAATCCAACGCCTACGTTATGCTAGCTCAAGTTTCTACAGTAAAACAAAATTTCAGATTCAAATAGATATGACAAAGCCTAGCATTAATCCAATCTATCCCAAATTGCGTGATGCCATGCATTATGCTTCATTAATAAGCCTTTACTCAATGAGCACCAATGATCAACTTAGAATGATCATTTGAACTGACCAATCAACTTGATATGTCCAAAATAAATTGTCCGTAACTTTTGATATAGAGCTCAGAATGACATGAATACAACGGCCACGTAATGCTAGCTCAATTTTCTATATTGTGACAAAATTTCAGAATTAAATAGATATTACAAAGCCTCCAAGTAATCCAATCTATCCTGAACTGCGTGATGCCATGCATTATGCTTCACTTAGAAGCCTTTACTAAATGAGCACCAATGAACAACTTCAAATGATCAGTTGAACTGACCAATCAACTTGACATGTCTGCACTAAATCGTGTGTAAGTTTTGATTTAGAGCTCAAAATAACATGAATCCAATTCCAACGTTATGCTACCTCAATTTTCTATTCAATGACAAATTTTCAGACTCAAATAGATACGAAAAAGTCTCTAACTAATCCAATCTATACCAAACTGCTTGAGCCCATGCATTATGCATCACTTATAAGCCTTTACTCAATGAGCAACAACGATCAGTTTAGAATGATCATTTGAACTGACCAATCAACTTGACATGTCCGCACTAAATTGTACGTGTCTTTTGATTTAGAACTCAAAATGACATGAATCCAATGCCCACGTTATGCTAGCTCAAGTTTCTATAATGTGACAAAATTTCAGACTCAAAAGTATATGACAAAGCCTCTAACCAATCTAATCTATCCAAAACTGTGTGATGCCATGCATATTGCTTCACTTATAAGACTTTACTTAATGAGCACCAATGATAAGTTTAGAATGACCAATTGAACTGGCCAATCAACTTGATATGTCCACACTAAATCTTCCGTAACCTTTAATTTATAGCTCAGAATGACATGAATCCAACGCCCACGTTATGCTAGCTAAATTTTCTATACTATGAGAAACTTTCAGACTCAAATACATACGACAAACCCTCCGACTAATCCAGTATATCCCAAACTGTGTGATGTCATGCATTATACTTCACGTATAAGCCTTTACACAATGAACACCAATAATAAGCTTAGAATGACCATTTGAACTGACCAATCAACTTGACATGTCCGCACTAAATCTTCCGTAACTTTTGATTTATAGCTTAGAATGACATGAATCCAATGCCCACGTTATGCTAGATCAATTTTCTATACTATGACACAATTTCAAACTCGAATAGATACGACAAAGCATTCAAGTAATCCAATCTATCCCAAATTGCGTGATGTCATGCATTATCCTTCACTTATAAGCCTTTACTCAATAAGCACCAATGATCAGCATAGAATGATCAGTTGAACTGACCTATCAACTTGCCATGTCTGCACTAAAATGTCCGTAACTTTTGATTTAGAGATAATAATGACATGAATCCAACGCCTACGTTATGCTAGCTCAATTTTCTATACTATGACAAAATTTCAGACTCATATAGATACGACAAAGCGTTCAAGTATTCCAATCTATCCAAAACTGTGTGGTTTCATGCATTATGCTTCACTTATAAGCCTTTAATCAAGGAGCACCAATGATCAGCTTAGAATGATCTGTTGAACTGCCCAATCAACTTGTTATATCCGCCCTAAATCGTACGTAACTTTTGATTTAAAACTCGGAATGACATGAATTCAATGCCCACGTTTTGCTAGCTCAATTTTCTATACAATGAAAATTTTTCAAACTCAAATAGATACGACAAAACCTCCAAGTAATCCAATCTATCCAAACTGCGTGATACCATGGATTATGCTTCACTTATAAGCCTTTACTCAATGACAACCAATGATCAGCTTAGATTGATCATTTGAACTGACCAATAACTTTGACATGTCCGCACTAAATCGTCCATCACTTTTGATTTAGACATGAATCGAATGCCCATGTTATGCTAGCTTAATTTTCTATACAATGACAACTTTTCAGACTCAAATAGATACAACAAAGCCTTCAAGTAATCCAATTTATCCCAAACTGCGTTATACCATGCATTATGCTTCACTTATAATCCTTTGCTCAATGAGCACCAATGATCAACTTTGAATGATCTGTTGAACTGGCCAATCAACTTGACATGTCCTCACTAAATCATCCGTAAATTTTGATTTAGAGTTTAGAATGACATGAATTCAATGCCCATGTAATGCTAGCTCAAGTTTCTATAAAATGACAAATGTTCAGACTCAAATAGATATGACAACGCCTCCAAGTAATCCAATCTATCTCAAACTGTGTGACGCCATGCATTATGCTTCACTTATAAGCCTTTACTGAATGAGCAGCAATGATCTATTTGGAATGATCATTTGAACTTACCAATCAACTTGACATGTCCGCAGTAAATCATTCGTATCTTTCGATTTAGAGCTCAAAATGAGATGAATCCAATGCCCACGTTATGCTAGCTCAATTTTCTATACTATGACAAAATTTCACACTCAAATAGATACAACAAAGCCTCCAAGTAATCCAATCTATCCAAACTGCGTTATGTTATGCATTATGCTTAACTCATAAGCCTTTACTCAACGAGCACCAATGATCAGCTTAGAATGATCAGTTTAACTGGCCAATCAACTTGACATGGTTGCACTAAATCGTGCATAATTTTTTATTTAGAGTACGGAATGACATGAATCTAATGCCCACGTTATGCTAGCTCAATTTTCTATATTGTGACAAAATTTCATACTCAAATTCATACGAAAAATCCTCCAAATAACCCAATATATCCCAAACTGAGTGATGCCATGCATTATGCTTCACTTTTTACTCAATGAGCACCAATGATCAGGTTCGAAGTATCAGTTGAACTGGCCAATCAACTTGACATGCTTGCACTAAATCGTCCGTAACTTTTGATTTAGAGCTCCGAATGACATGAATTCAATGCATACGTTATGCTATCTCAATTTTTTATATTGTGACAAAATTCAGACTCAAATAGATACGACAAAGCATCCAAACAATCCAATCTATCCCAAAGTGCGTGATGCCATGCATTATGCTTCACTTATAAGCTTTTACTCAATGAGAACCAATGATCAGCTTTGAATGATCATTAGAACTGACCAATCAAATTGACATGTCCGCACTAAATCATCCGTATCATTTGATTTAGAGATTAGAATGACATGAATCCAATGCCCACGTTATGCTAGCTCAATTTTCTATAATGTGACAAAATTTCAGACTCAGATATATAACAAATCCTCCTAGTAATCCAATATATCCAAAACTATGTGATGCCATGCATTATGATTCACTTATATGCCTTTACTCAATGATCAACAATGATCAGCTTAGAATGATCATTTCAACTGAGCAATCAACTTGATATGTATGCACTAAATCGTCTGTAACTTTTGATTTAGAGCTCCGAGTGATATGAATCCAATACCCACGTTATGCTAGCTCAATTTTCTATATTCTGATAAAATTTCAGACTCAAATAGATATGACAAAGCCTACAAGTAATCAAATCTATCACAAACTGCGTGATGCCATGCATTATGCTTCATTTATAATCCTTTACTCAATGAGCACCAATGATCAGCTTAGAATGATTATTTGAAGTTACCAATCGACTTGAAATGTATGCACAAAATCGTCCGTATCTTTTGATTTATAGTTCAGAATAACATGAATTCACAGTCCATGTTATGCTAGCTCAATTTTCAATTTTAGACTCAAATATATACGACAAAGCATTCAAGTAATATAATATATCCCAAACTGCGTAATTTTATGCATTATGCTTCACTTATATGCCTTTACTCAATGAGCACCAATGATCATCTTAAAATAATCATTTGAACTGACCAATCAACTTATATGTCCGCACTAAATCATCCGTAACTTTTGATTTACAGCTCATAATGACATGAATCCAACACCCACGTTATGGTAGCTCAATTTTCTATACTACGAAAATTTTAGACTCAAATAGATACGACAAAGCCTCCAAGTAATCCAATCTACCACAAACTGTGTTATGCCATGCGTTATAATTCACTTATAAGCCATTACTCAATGAGCACCAATGATCAGCTTAGAATGATTATTTGACATGTCCGCACTAAATCGTCCGTATCTTTTGATTTATAGCTCATAATGAAATGAATCCAATGACCACGTTATGCTAGCTCAATTTTCTATACTATGACAAAATTTAAGACTCAAATATATACGACAAAACCTCCAAGTAATCCAATCTATGCAAAACTATGTGATGCCATGCATTATCCTTCACTTATAAGCCTTTACGCAATGAACACCAATGATCAGCTTAGAATGACCGTTTTAACTGACCAATCAACTTGATCTGTACGTACTAAATCGTTTGTATGTTTTGATTTAAAGCTCCGAAGGACATGAATCCAATGCCCACGGTGTGCTAGTTCAATTTTCTATATTGTGACAAAATTTCAGACTCAAATAGATATGACAAAGCGTGCAAGTAATCCAATCTATCACAAACTGCGTTATGTCATGCATTATGCTTCACTTATAAGCCTTTACTCAATCAACACCAATGATCATCTTAGAATGATGATTTGAACTGACCAACCAACTTGACATGTACGCACTAAATCGTTTGTATCTATTGATTTAGAGGTTATAATAACATGAATCCACAACCCACATTATTCTAGCTCAATTTTCCATACTGTGACTAAATTTCATACTCAAATATATACGACAAAGCCTCTATATAATATAATCTATCCCAAACTGCGTGATGCCATGAATTATGCTTCATTTATAAGCCTTTACTCAATGAGCAACAATGATCAGCTTAGAATGATCCTTTGAACTGACCAATCAATTTGATATGTCTGCACTAAATCGTCCGTAACTTTTGATTTATAGCTCAGACTAACATGAATCAGATGCCCACGTAATGCTACCTCAATTTTCTATTCAATAACAAATTTTTAGACTCAAATAGATACGACAAAGCCTCCAATTAATCCAGTTTATCCCAAAGTGCGTGATTTCATGCATTATGTTTCACTGAAAAGCCTTTACTCAATGGGCACCAATTACCAGATTAGAATGATTAGTTGAACTGCCCAATCAACTTGACATGTCTGCACTAAATCGTCCGTAACTTTTGATTTAGAGCTTAAAATGACATGAATCCAATGCCCACATAATGCTAGTTTAGTTTTTACTATTTTGACAAAATTTCATACTCAAATAGATACTACAAAGCCTCCAACTTATCCAATATATCCCAAACTGCGTGATGCCATGTATTATGCTTCACTTATAAGCCTTTACTTAATGAGCACCAATGATCAGCTTAGAATGATCATTTAAACTTACCAATCAACTTGACATGTCCGCAATAAATCGTCTATAACTTTTGATTTAGAGTTCAGAATGACATGAATAGAACGCCCACGTTTTGCTAACTCAATTTTCTATACAATGAAAAAATTTCACACTCAAATAGATTTGACAAAGCATCCAAGTAATCCAATCTATCCCATACTATGTGATGTCATGCATTATGCTTCACTTATAAGCCTTTACTCAATGAGCACCAATGATCAAATTAGAATGATCAGTTGAACTAGCCAATCAACTTGACATGTCCGCACTAAATCATCCGTAACTTTTGATTTAGAGCTCAGAATGACATGAATCCAATGCCCACGTTAGGCTAGCTCAATTTTCTGTACTATGACAAGATTTCATACTCAAATAGATACGAGAAAGCCTCCAAATAATCCAATCTATCACAAACTGCGTGATGCCATGCATTATGCTTCACCTATAAGCCTTTAGTCAGTGAGCACGAATGAATAAATTATAATGATCATTTGAACTGACTAATCAACTTGACATATCCGCACTAAATCATCCGTAACTTTTGATTTAAAGCTCAGAATGACATGAATCCAATGCCCACGTAATGCTTGCTCATTTTTCTATACAATTACAAATTTTTAGACTCAAATAGATACGACGAAGCCTCTAAATAATCTAATTTATCCCAAACTGCGTGATACCATGCATTATGCTTCACTTATAAGCCTTTACTCAATGAGCACCAATCGTCCATAACTTTTGATTTAAAGCTCAGAATGACATGAATCCAACGCTCACGTTATGCTAGATCAATTTTCTATACTATGACAAACTTTCAGACTCAAATAGATACGACAAAGCCTCCAAGTAATCCAATCTATCCCAAACTGTGTGATATTATGCATTAAGCTTCACTTATAAGTCTTTACTCCATGAGCACCAATGATCAGCTTTGAAACCAGTTGAACTGGACAATCAACTTGACATGTGCGCCCAAAATCGTCTGTAACTTTTGATTTAGAAGCTCACAATGACATGAATCCAACGCCCACGTCATGCTAGCTCAATTTTCTATACTATGAAAAAGTTTCATATTCAATTAGATACGACAAAGCCTCCAAGTAATACAATCTATCCCAGACTATGTGATGTCATGAATTATGCTTCACTTATAAGCCTCTACTCAATGAGCACCAATGATAAGCTTTGAATGATCATTTGAACTGGCCAATCAACTTGACATCTCCACAATAAATCGTTCGTAACTTTTCATTTAGAGATAAGAATAACATGAATACAATGCCCACGTAATACTAGCTGAATTTTCTACACAATGACAAATTTTCAGACTCAAATAAATTCGAAAAAGCCTCCAAGTAATCCAATCTATCCCAAACTGCGTGATGGCATGCATTATGCTTCACTTATAAGCCTTTACTCAATGAGCACGCATGATCAGCTGAGGATTATCATTTGAACTGACCAATCAACTTGATTTGTGCACACTAAATCGTTCGTAATTTTTGATTTAGAGCTTAGAATGACATGAAACCAACACTCGCGTTATGCTAGTTCATTTTCTATACATGACAAATTTTGAGATTCAAATAGATACGCTAAGCATCCAATTAATCTAATCTATCCAAAAGTGCGTGATGTAATGTATTAAGCTTCACTTATAAGCCTTTACTCAATGAGCACCAATGATCAGCTCAGAATGATCAGTTGAACTGGCCAATCAACTTGAAATGTCCGCACAAAATCGTATGTAACTTTTGATTTAGAGCTCAGAATAACATGAATCCCACGTCCACGTAAGGCTAGTTCAGTTTTCTATACTATGAAAAAGTTTCAGACTCAAATAGATACGACAAAGCCTCCATGTAATCCAATCTATCCCAAACTGTGTGATGTTATGCATTTTGCTTCACTTATAAGCCTTTACTCAATGAGCACCAATGATCATCTTAGAATGATCAGTTGAAATAGCCAATCAACATGACTTGTCCGCACTAAATCGTATGTAACGTTTTCTATACCATGCAAAAGTTTCAGACTCAAATAGATACGACAAAGCCTCCATGTAATCCAATCTATCCCAAACTTTGTGATGTTATGCATTATGCTTCACTTATAAGCCTTTACTCAACGAGCACCAATGATCATCTTAGAATGATCAGTTGAACTGGCCAATCAACTTGACATGTCCGCACTAAATAGTATGTAACTTTTGATTTAGATCTCAAAATGACATGAATCCAATGCCCACGTAATGCTAGCTCAATTTTTTATACAATGACAAATGTCTAGACTCAAATAGATTTGACAAAGCCTCCAAGTAATCCAATCTATCCCAAACTGCGTGATGTCATGCATTATGCTTCACTTATAAGCCGTTCCTGAATGAGCACCAACAACCTGCTTTGAATGATCATTTGAACTGACCAATTACCTTGACATGTCCGCACTAAATCGTCCGCAACCTTTAATTTAGAGTTCAGAATGACATGAATCCAATGTCCACGTTATGCTAGCTCAATTTTTTATACAATGACAAATTTTTAGACTCAAATAGATTCGACAAAGCCTCTAAGTAATCCAATCTATCCCAAATTGTGTGATGCCATGCATTATGCTTTACTTATAAGCCTTACTCAATGAGCACCTATGATCATCTTAGAATTTTCATTTGAACTAACCAGTCAACTTGATATGTGCGTACTAAATCGTGCGTAACTTTTGATTTAGAGTACAGAATGACATGACGCCAACGCCCACGTTATGCTAGCTCTATTTTCTATAATATGACGAAAGTTCAAACTCAAATAGATACGACAAAGCGTCAAATTAATCCAATCTATCCCGATGTGTGTGATGTCATGCATTATGCTTCACTTATAAGCCTTTACTCAATGACTATCAATGACGAGCTTAGAATGATCAGTTGAACTGCACAATCAACTTGACATGTTCGCACTAAATCATCCCTAACTTTTGATTCAGAGCTCAGAATGACATGAATCCGATGCCCACATAATGCTAG
>JAEVFF010000302.1:1142463-1180688 GCA_018901945.1 Pugionium dolabratum
AATTTTCTATTCAATAACAAATTTTTAGACTCAAATAGATACGACAAAGCCTCCAATTAATCCTTTTTATCCCAAAGTGCGTGATTTCATGCATTATGTTTCACTGAAAAGCCTTTACTCAATGGGCACCAATTACCAGATTAGAATGATTAGTTGAACTGCCCAATCAACTTGACATGTCTGCACTAAATCATCTGTAACTTTTGATTTGGAGCTTAGAATGACATGAATCCAATGCCCACATAATTCTAGTTTAGTTTTTATTATTGTGACAAAATTTCATACTCAAATAGATACTACAAAACCTCCAATTTATCCAATATATCCCAAACTGCGTGATGCCATGTATTATGCTTCACTTATAAGCCTTTACTTAATGAGCACCAATGATCAGCTTAAAATGATCATTTCAACTTACCAATCAACTTGACATGTCCGCAAAAAATCGTCCGTAACTTTTGATTTAGAGTTAGAATGACATGAATCCAACGCCCACGTTTTGCTAACTCAATTTTCTATACTATGAAAACATTTCACATTCAAATAGATTTGACAAAAGCATCCAAGTAACCCAATCTATCCCATACTATGTGATGTCATGCATTATGCTTCACTTATAAGCCTTTACTCAATGAGCACCAATGATCAAATTAGAATGATTAGTTGAACTAGCCATTCAACTTGACATGTCCGCACTAAATCATCTGTAACTTTTGATTTAGAGCTCAGAATGACATGAATCCAATGGCCACGTAATGTTAGCCCAATTTTCTATACAATGACATATTTTCACACTCAAATAGATTCGACAAAACCTAAAAGTAATCCAATATATCCCAAACTGCGTGATGTCATGCATTATGATTCATTTATAAGCCTTTACTCAATGAGCACCGATGATCAGCTTAGAATGATCATTTGAACTGACCAATCAACTTGATATGTCCGCACTAAATCGTCCGTAACTTTTGATTTAAAGCTCAGAATGACATGAATCCAACGCTAACGTTATGCTAGATCAATTTTCTATACTATGACAAACTTTCACACTCAAATAGATACAACAAAGCCTCCAAGTAATCCAATCTATCCCAAACTGTGTGATATTATGCGTTAAGCTTCACTTATAAGTCTTTACTCAATGAGCACCAATGATCAGCTTTGAATGACCAGTTGAACTGGACAATCAACTTGACATGTGCACACAAAATTGTCTGTAACTTTTGATTTAGAGCTCACAATGACATGAATCCAACGCCCACGTCATGCTGGCTCAATTTTCTATACTATGAAAAATTTTCATATTCAAATAGATACGACAAAGCCTCCAAGTAATACAATCTATCCCAGACTATATGATGTCATGAATTATGCTTCACTTATATGCCTCTACTCAATGAGCACCAATAATAAGCTTTGAATGATCATTTGAACTGGCCAATCAAGTTGACATGTCCACACTAAATCGTTCGTAACTTTTGATTTAGAGCTAAGAATAACATGAATCCAATGCCCACGTAATACTAGCTCAATTTTCTACAAAATTACAAATTTTCAGACTCAAATAGATTCGACAAAGCCTCCAAGTAATCCAATCTATCCCAAACTGCGTGATGACATGCATTATGCTTCACTTATAAGCCTTTACTCAATGAGCACGCATGATCAGCTTAGGATTATCATTTGAACTGACCAATCAACTTGATATGTGCCTACTAAATCGTCCGTAATTTTAGATTTAGAGCTTAGAATGACATGAAACCAACACTCGCGTTATGCTAGCTCAATTTTCTATACATGACAAATTTTGAGATTCAAATAGATACGACTAAGCATCCAATTAATCTAATCTATCCAAAAGTGCGTGATGTAATGCATTAAGCTACACTTATAAGCCTTTACTCAATGAGCACCAATGATCAGCTCAGAATGATCAGTTGAACTGGCCAATCAACTTGACATGTCCGCACAAAATCGTATGTAACTTTTTATTTAGAGCTCTGAATAACATGAATCCCACGTCCACGTTAGGCTAGTTCAATTTTCTATACTATGAAAAAGTTTCAGACTCAAATAGATACGACAAAGCCTCCATGTAATCCAATCTATCCCAAAATGTGTGATGTTATGCATTATGCTTCACTTATAAGCCTTTACTCAACGAGCACCAATGATCATCTTAGAATGATCAGTTGAACTGGCCAATCAACTTGACATGTCCGCACTAAATCGTATGTAACTTTTTCTATACTATGAAAAACTTTTAGACTCAAATAGATACGACAAAGCGTCCATGTAATCCAATCTATCACAAACTGTGTGATGTTATGCATTATGCTTCACTTATAAGCCTTTACTCAACGAGCACCAATGTTCATCTTAGAATGATCAGTTGAACTCGCCAATCAACTTGACATGTCCGCACTAAATCGTATGTAACTTTGATTTAGATCTCAAAATGACATGAATCCGATGCCCACATAATTGTAGCTCAATTTTTTACAAATTCTAGACTCAAATAGATTCGACAAAGCCTCCAAGTTATCCAATCTATCCCAAACTGCGTGATGTCATGCATTATGCTTCACTTATAAGCCGTTACTGAATGAGCACCAACAACCTGCTTTGAATGATCATTTGAACTGACCAATTACCTTGACATGTCCGCACTAAATCGTCCGCAACCTTTAATTTAGAGTTCAGAATAACATGAATCCAATGTCCACGTTATGCTAGCTCAATTTTTTTATACAATGACAAATTTTTAGACTCAAATAGATTCGACAAATCCTCTAAGTAATCCAATCTATCCCAAACTGCGTGATGCCATGCATTATGCTTTACTTATAAGCCTTACTCAATGAGCACCTATGATCATCTTAGAATTTTCATTTTAACTGACCAGTCAACTTGATATGTGCGTACTAAATCGTGCGTAACTTTTGATTTAGAGCTCAGAATGACATGATGCCAACGCCCATGTTATGGTAGCTCTATTTTCTATAATATGACAAAAGTTCATACTCAAATAGATACGACAAAGCGTCAAATTAATCCAATCTATCCCAACGTGCGTGATGTCATGCATTATGCTTCACTTATAAGCCTTTACTCAATGAGTATCAATGACGAGCTTAGAATGATCAGTTGAACTGCACAATCAACTTGACATGTTCGCACTAAATCATCCCTAACTTTTGATTCAGAGCTCAGAATGACATGAATCCAATGCCCACATAATGCTAGCTTAGTTTTTAATATTGTGACAAAATTCCATACTCAAAAAGAATCGACAAAGCCTCCAAGTAATGCAATCTATCCCAAATTGTGTGATGTTATGCATTAAGCTTCACTTATAAGTCTTTACTCAATGAGCACCAATGATCAGCTTAGAATGATCAGTTGAACTAGCCAATCCACTTGACAAGTGCGCACAAAATCGTCCGTAACGTTTGATTTCGAGCTCAGAATGACATGAATCCAATGCCCACGTAATCCTAGCTCAATTTTCTATACTATGAAAAAATTTTATATTCGAATAGATACGACAAAACCTCCAAGTAATACAATCCCATACTACGTGATGTCAAGGATTATGATTCACTTATAAGCTATTACTCAATGAGCACCAATAATCAGCTTAGAATTATCAGTTGAACTGGCCAATAAACTTGACATGTCCTCATTAAATCGTCCATAACTTTTGATTTACAGCTCAAAATGACATTAATCCAATGCCCATGTAATGCTAGCTCATGTTTCTATACAATGACAAATTTTCAGACTCAAATAGATTCGCTAAAGCCTTCAAATAATCCAATCTATCCCAAACTACGTTATGCCATGCATTATGTTTCACTTATAAGCCTTTACTCAATGAGCACCTATAACCAGCTAAGAATAATCATTTGATCTGACCAATCAACTTGATATGTGCGCACTAAATCGTCCGTAACTTTTGATTTAAAGCTCAGAATGAAATGAATCCAACGCCGACGTTATGGTAGCTCAGTTTTCTATAGTATGACAAAATTTCAGACTCAAATAGATACGACAAAGCCTCCAAGTAATCCAATCTAGACCAAACTGCGTGATGTTATGCATTAAGCTTCACTTATAAGCCTTTTTACTCAATGAGCACCAATGATCAGCTTAAAATGATCAGTTGAACTAGCCAATCAAATTGATATGTGCGCACAAAATCATCCGTAACTTTTGATTTAGAGCTCAGAATGACACGAATCCAACGCCCACGCCATGTAAGCTCAATTTTCTATTCTATGACAAAGTTTTTGATTCAAATACATACGACAAAACCTCCAAGTAAAACAATCTATCCCAGACTACGTGACTTTATGCATTATGCTTCAGTTATAAGCATTTACTCAATGAGCACCAATGATCAGCTTAGAATGATCATTTGAACTTCCCAATCAACTTGACATGTCCACACTAAATTGTCCGTAATTTTTGATTTATAGCTAAAAATGACATGAATCCAACATCCACGTAATGCTAGCTCAATTTTCTATACAATGACAAATTTTCAGACTCAAATAGATTCGACAAAGCCTCCAAATATTCCAATCTATCCCAAACTGTGTGATAGCATGCATTATGCCTTACTTATAAGCCTTTACTCAATGAGCACCTATGACCAGCTTAGAATTATCATTTGACCTGACCAATCAACTTGATATGTGCGCACTAAATCGTCCGTAACCTTTGATTTAGAGCTCAAAATGACATGAAGCCAATGCCCACGTTATGCTAGCTAAATTTTCAATACTATAACACATTTTCAGACTCAAATAGATATGACAAAGCATCCAATTAATCCAATATATTCCAAAGTGCGTGATGTCATGTATTATGCTTCACTTATAAGCCTTAACTCAATGAGCAACAATGATCAGCTTAGAATGATCAGTTGAACTGGCCAATCAACTTGACATGTCCGCACAAAATCGTCCGTAACTTTTGATTTAGAGCTCATAATGACATGAATCCCACTCCCACATTATGCTATTCAGTTTTCTATACTATGACAAAATTTAAAACTCAAATAGATACGACAAAGTCTCTAAGTAATCCAATCTATCACATACTACATGATGTTATGCATTATACTTCACTTATAAGCCTTTACTCAATGAGCACCTATGATCAGCTTAGAATGATCATTTGAACTCACCAACAACTTGACATGTCTACACTAAATCGTCCTTAACTTTTGATTTAGAGCTCAGAATGACATGAATCCATTGCCCACGTTATGCTAGCTCAATTTTCTATAGTATGACAAAATTTCAAACTCAAATAGGTATGACAAAGCCAGAAACTAATTCAATCTATCCCGAACTACGCGATGTTATGCATTATGATTCACTTATAAGCCAATACTCAATGAGCACCAATGATCAGCTTAGAATGATCAGTTGAACTACCCAATCAACTTGACATATGCGCACTAAATCGTGCGTAACTTTTGATTTAGAGCTCAGAATGAAATGAATCCAACGCCCACATCATGCTAGCTCAATTTTCTATACTATGAAAAAGTTTCAGATTCAAATAGATACGACAAAGCCTCCAAATAATCCAATCTATCCCAAACTGCGTGATGTTATGCATTATGCTTCACTTATAAGTCTTTACTCAATTAGCACCAATGATCAGCTTAGAATGATTAGTTGAACTAGCCAATCAACTTGACAAATCAGCATTAAATCATCCATAACTTTTGATTGAGAGCTCAGAATGACATGAATACAATGCCCACGTAATGGTAGCTAAATTTTCTATACAATGACAAATTTTCAAACTCAAATAGATACGAAAAATCCTCCAAGTATTCCAATCTATCCCAAACTGCGTGATGTCATGTATTATGCTTCGCTTATAAGCCTTTACTCAATGAGCACCAATGATCTGCTTAGAATGATCATTTGAACTGACCAATCAACTTGACATGTCCACACTAAATCGTTCGTAACTTTTGATATAGAGCTCAGAATGACATGAATCCAATGCCCACGTTATGCTAGCTCAATTTACTATATTGTGATAAAATTTCAGACTCAAATAGATACGACAAAGCCTCCAAGTAATCCAATCTATCACAAACTGCATGATACCATGCATTATGTTTTACTTATAAGCCTTTACTCAATGAGCACCAATGATCAGCTTAGAATGATCATTTGAACTGACCAGTCAACTTGAGATGTCCGCACTAAATCGTCCGTCACTTTTGATTTAGAGCTCATAATGACATGAATCCAACGCCCACGTTATGCTAGCTCAATTTCGTATACTATTACACACTCATATAGATATGAAAAAGCCTCCACCTAATCCAATCTAGCCTAAAGTGCCTGATGCCATGCATTATGCTTCAGTAATAAGTCTTTACTCAATGAGCACCAACACTACAAGAACACATTAATATTTTCGACGGTATTTTTATCGGAAATAAAACTGTCGGAATTTTCTAATGCCTATGCGATGGTTTTCCGACGGACTACCGAGGGAATTTCTTTCGTTAGTGTTCCATCGGTAATTCATGGTGCTTGCACTACCATCAGGAAGTTGATGGTAAAACTTGACAGCTTTCCGTCTGTTTTTCTACGAAAGCATTGGCGTCGGGATATCATCTTAAAACTGTCGCACATTACCGGCGAAATACATACCGTCGGGTTTTTTCCGACTATTTCTCCATGGAATATTGTTTTTACTATCCGTCTGGAATTCGTCGGGAACATATCGATGGGGTGACGTCGAGTATCGTCGGTTGGTCATCGGAAATATCCGGCCGTGGTCGGAAACCATCGGAAATCTGTCGGAAACGGGAATATTTTTAAGAACAATCTATTAAAAATTTGTGATTATCTGTTAAAAATTCGAAATAATCTGTTAAAAATTCGAAATAATCTGTTAAAAATTCCTAATAATTTCTTAAAAATTCGTAATAATCTGCTAAAAGTTTGTAATAATCTTTTAGTTTTCAATATAAATATGCTATGCTCCTTTACAATTCACCAGAACAAAAAATCTTAAGAAAATGTCTTCTTCGGGTTATTATGATTATTTTCAATCGTGGATGGATAAACCTTGGTATGATTCAACAACGGGGGAATTGATTGATGAATTTACGAAGGTGTTAAAGAGTTCATGACATTTGCATCAAACAATAGTATGACATCGGAATGCGGTAAAATGTACTATCCATGTATTAAATGTTGAAATCATAGATTAATCTCTGTTAGAGAAGTACGTAATCATTTGTATAGGATTGGATTTATGCCGGGTTACAAAATTTGGTATTCACATGGAGTAACTGATACAACGAGGCAATATTATGGTAGTACTTGAAAAAGGTTAGATAGTACTAATGTTAGGGTAGAGGAACCGGCATCACAAGTTGATATAAACGGAGGTACTGTTCAGATGGTGAATGATGCATTTCGTGAACAAAGAGCATCGTATATTGAAGATAGGAGTAGAATAGAGGAACCTAATTTGGAAGCCCGGAAATTTTTTGATATGTTAGATGCATCCAAGCAGCATTTGTATAAAGGATGTAGAGATGGATTATCGCCATTTATCTGCTGCAAGCAGGTTGATGACGATAAAGACGGATTTCAACTTGGCTGAAGATTGTGTGAATGCGATAGCTGATTTTGTTAGAGATATATTACCTGAAGATAATATTGCACCTGCTTCATATTATGAGGTTCAAAAACTTGTAGCTGGTCTTGGATTGCCATATCAGATGATCGATGTATGTATTGACAATTGCATGATCTATTGGAGAAATGATGAAAACCGCATGAAGTGCCGATTTTGTCACAAACCTCGATTTCAAGAGACAAGCGGTAGAGTACCTATTCCGCATAAACGGATGTGGTATTTGCCATTAACAGAGAGGTTAAAGAGGTTATATCAATCTGAACACATGGAAAAACCTATGAGATGGCATGCAGAACATAATTCGAATGGAGAAATTATGCATTCTTCGGATGTAGAAGCATGGAAACATTTTCAACAGGTTTATCCTCGTTTTTCATATGAACCTAGGAACGTATATATTGGGTTATCTACAGATGGATTCAGCCATTTTGGGAAGCATGGGAGGCAATACTCGTTGTGGCCAGTTATCGTGACACCTTATAATTTGCCTCCTTCGTTGTGCATGAAACGAGAGTTTTGTTTCTAACAATTCTCGTCCCCGGTCAAGAACATCCTAAGCGATCGTTTGATATTTTCTTTCACCCACTAATTCATGAGTTAAAAATATTGTGGGAAAATGGTGTCAAAGCATTCGATGTTTCCAACCAACAGAACTTCTTGATGCGAGCAGTACATATGTGGACCATAAGTGATTTTCTAGTATATGGTATGTTATCAGGATGGTCGACGTATGAAAGATTAGCATGCCCATATTGTCAAGATAATACTGATGCGTTCCAACTGAAACATGGACGAAAGAGTAGTTGGTTCGATTGTCAACGTCGATTTCTACCACAAGATCATCCATATCGCTGGAACACGACATTGTTTAGGAAAAACAAAATAAAATTGATGGTTCACCTCCTATTCTTGACAGGAATTATATGATGACTCAACTTCGAGATTTTGGTGCTGAGAGAACGGCTTCATGTGGTGGTAACATACATTACCCTATTGATGGTTGTGGCGAATACTATAATTGGCACAATAAGAGCATTTTTTTGGGATTTACCATATTGGCACGACCATTTGTTGCACCATAATCTAGATGTTATGCACATTGAGAAGAATTTTTTTGACAACATAATGAATACCGTTCTAAATGTGCAAGGAAAAACAAAAGATAATTTGAAAGCTAGATTGGATTTACTAGATATTCTTTCCCGGAAGGAACAACATGTAATATCAAATGGAAAATTACTGTCTCCCGCACTCCGGTTGGATGTGCATGCAAAGGACAAATTCTTTGACTGGATTAAGCATAATGTCAAATTTCCAGATGGATACGCATCTAATCTTCGTATTTGTGTCGATACTATTGAAGGCAAATTTTCAGGGATGAAAATTCATGATTGTCATGTTTTCATGCAAAGACTATTCTCATTTGCCTTTAGCGATCTTCTACCTAAAAACGTCTACAGAGCAATTACAGATACGTTTACAATATTTTATATATAAGTAATCATAATTTCATATATTATAAGATATTAACTTTTTTTATGTAGGGATTAGTGCTTTTTCTGATATTTATGTACAAGATCACTTACTACTGACGATATCCGAAATTTGGAGGAAAAAATACCGATTCTCATTTATAACCTGGAGAAAATATTTCCACCAGCGTTTTTTTATGTTATGGAACATCTTCCTATTCACCTCCCTAGAGAATCAGCGCTTGGAGGAGCTGTTCGGTACCGATAGATGTATCCTTTTGAGAGATATATGTTCCACCTAAAGAAAAAAATAAAAAATCTTGCCAAGATTGAAAGTTCAATCGTCGCATAAAGTATTAATGAAGAAACATCTAACTTCGCCAGCTACTATTTTCCATCGCAAGTCCAAACAAAAAATAGACGACCTGCACGACATGATGATGGAGGAGAAAAACCAAGCTATCCAGTGTATGTGCCAGAAATATTTTTACAAATTGGACTTTTGAGTGGAAAAGGGAATACGCGACGCGTAGTAGAGAAGGAACAGAATCACTTACATTTGTTTATTTTGACAAATTACGATGACGTTTTGGAATATAAAACGTACATTCAATTAAATTTTGTTTTTAATTGTTATTATAATTTATTGTTAATTAACGATCAAAATTCAGCTAATTCGGAATGTTCATGAGATTTATATTAAACTTGTGATAATAATGTTTTATTTTTTTCCATACTTTAATTATATATAAATTATCTTTTTCTGATAATAGTTCATTTCAGATTATTATAATTAGAATAAATTATACTAAACGGAAAAATATTGGAAATAAACGCAGAACTTTTTTTTTTGCTACACCTTTCTAAACTCGTGACATGACATTTCTATTACTTTGAAGCTATTAAAAGAAATACAAATTTTAAATTAATTTTATACAATTTGTTTTTGCTTTTTAAGTTTTAGAGAATGATGGTAACATATCATATATTTTTTACTGTAGAACTGTAAATTTATTAATGTCGACAATCATCTAATTTATGAATTTATTTTTAAATTTATCTGCAAAAATATATATTTTTTTGAAATATTGTTTTCCTCACCCGACAGATTTCTGACGGCGTTGGTAACTCCGTCGGAAATCCGTCGACAAACCATCGAAAACATATTACCAATGTGTCGACAATCATCTAATTTATGAATTTACTTTTAAATTTATCTATATATTTTTCGAAATATTGATTTACTCACCCGACGGATTTCAATATTTATTGAAATTTAGAAGATATTTTAAGTAACATATGTACATGACTTAATCTATTTTATTATTAATTGATTTTGAATTAAAAATGAAGATAATTTAGCATGGTATCGAAATTTGATTCAAATTTTTCAACTCTATAAATAATCGATTGGATCCAAAATAAGTATATCATTTTTTATATTTTATTGGATCATATATAGACGATTATACTTTGTGTAGTGAATCATATATAGACGATCCAAAATAAGGTTTATTTTGAAACACTTTGTGTAGTGAATTCTTAATGAAATTCATATATCAAGAATAATAAAATAATAGAAACATTACATTTCCTACATATATGGATCCGAATTATATTGAGTTCAAAATAAATTATCGTTTTAACTCAACATTCAAGAAACAAGTAGTATACATATAAATATTTTTATTCTTTAATTATATATAAATATTTTTTCAAAATATTGATTTACGTAACCAACAGATTTCCGATAGCTTTGGTAATTCCGTCGGAAAGCCATCGGAGAACCGTCAAAAACATATTTGCAACGTGGGCAGATTATTTGTTGATCATGCACGGGTTTTAAGCAATCTGACGTATTTCCGATGGATTTCTGACGACCTAAAATTATACGCAGGAAACATAATTACCAACGCAGGCTTTCGTGAAAATATTTATTAAATTCCCGATGGATTTCCGACGGAAATCACCATCGAAAATATCTAATATAACGTACGATCGATTATTCTCCTCTTTCTCTCTCGCGTTTTTCTCCTTCTCTGCCTCTTCGACTCCCCGCCGCTGTCGTCGCCGGAACCGTCTTTTCTCTTTACCTCCATTGCTGTCGTCGCTATTCATGTAAGTTTTCGCCGGAAAATTTGGTTTTTTTCTACTTTTATTTGTCGAATTCGCGAAATTTGTTCTAAAAACTTTAACTTTAGTTTTGGGGTTCGACTGGGATCATCTCGAGCTCCTATTGGTTAGTTTTTGATTTGAAACCCTAGTTTATATATTTATCGTACGGATTAATATGATTGCGTAGTTCGACTTGTAATTTGATTATAGCTCATTCTCCTCAAGGATGTAGTTTGAGCAGATTTTTGTCTGCTTCTCTCTGATTTGTTTCTTCTCTTTTGTTTACCTGGTACGTGACTATAGGCAACCGAATGATTTGTTTGTGTTTCAACTGGGAATAAGCAGTTCTAGAATAAAGCGTGAAGTTATTCTGAAACTAAAATGGTGGAATAATTGCACAAAAACACATTTCCACAAAGTTTATCGATCACTATATGTAAATCGAAATCTCGAATATAAAAATTCGGAGAAAGAAGAGATACAAATTGGTTTTGTGAAATATTTGGTTCAATATAATAAGGAAGAAAAATAATAATAAAATAACAGAATAATGTTACATATGAAAGCATATGTGATCTAAGAGCCTATCAAGATTATCTTTCTCTCACCAATTCATATCTACACAAAACCAAATTTAGTTCCTACGTTAGAACCAACGTACCTGTTTTCTTTTCTTTTTCTTGTTGTTTCAGGGAAGGCTTTGTATTTTGATTTTGAAAATAAATGAAAAAGGCTCCCTAACAGGAACGTGTGAATGTCTTAAATTTTGAATATGTAATTACAAGAGATAGATTTTTCAACTGAGATGTAATGTTCATATATGTCTCTATGTAATATATATATAGTATTATGATAAATAATTTATTTATAAATTAATAACTCTTTTAGTTTACAAAAACTATAACACCAAACCAAATATCTTTTATTTGTGAATTTTTGTTAACTGTCTCATCAATATCTAATTTTATTTTTTAACTTTTTTATTTTTACTAATGACTATAAAGTATTAAATTATAACTAATAAATACAAAAAATTACTTGAATAAAATTATTATTTTATTTTAAATAGCATTAATATTTTTTATTTTATGATATTCTATCAAATAATAGTATGATATTACTCCAAATGATAGACATTGATTTTATCAAAAGTATGAAAATAAAAATAATTGATTATTTTTAAATAATTTAATACTTCGAAGAGAAAATGGTAAATAATAAACGTAAATAAATTGATAAAATGTCACAATCAGAAGTCGTATCAAGAGTATTATAGACATGGTGAATCCTTTACTCCGAGTTGTATAGAAACTCAAATTCTAAAATTTACAAATGATTCTTTTCGATCAATAACAATTGAAGAATTGGTTCAGCAGTCTAGTCGTGAACTTTTTACTTTTCTCGATCCGAGATGTCAAAGAAATTCGACATGGTAAATTAAATTTTCTGTTATTATATTTAAAATAATTATTTTAACGCTATTCGAATAAAAACTTGTAGGTTCGGTATTTCAAACAACGGAATAAGCAAATCTATATTAAAGATGTTTCATTCTCTTTTGAACAAACCATATACAAAATTTAAAGATATTCCATACGAATAACATCAGATTTAGTTCAGAACGTTTGCGGTACGTTAATTTATTTTTAAATATATAATTGTTTTAAATAGTTTTTAATAATATTTTTAGTAATATATAAGTAAATTTCGCATGAAGAATTTACATGGGATCCCATGAAAACAAAATTGTGAATGAGTCAATTTGAAATGACTTTATTCGTTATTGGGAATCTTCCAGCGCGGAGGTCATCTCGAGCACTAATTCGGGAAACCGGAAGATCGACCGAAGAGGCAAAGGAATTTATATTTACAATGCCGGATTGACTAGTTTTCTGAGACGAACCGATCAATTGGTAAATTAATTATTATATTAATTTTATTTATTATTATTTGAAAATTTTTAACATATTAATTTAGAATTTTTTAACTTTTAGACATAAGAATTTGGAGCGCCTCCAAATCACTTGCACTTTCTTGTCGCCGTCCACAAGAACAAAAATACTGGTCGCATCCAAGATGGTCTCGCTAGTGAAATCATCGAAAAAGTGAAAAAGAAAAAAAGTGATATTTAACTCAATAGTCTAAAGTTGGTTCTTCATCTTCGGTTGCCGAATTGACTCGTTCTGATATTAACCATCTCGTTCTTGATGTAATTTTGATTTTTCTTTTTATTTGTTTTTATATTTAATATTATAATATTTTTTAACAATATTTTTTTTTTGTTTTTACATGAAGTACTATTTTCTAATGATTATCATCAAGGATTCGGGATAGTTGCACATACCGGTGGTATAATATCTGCGGTTAGAAACGAGGAGAATGAACAGTTGAAAAAAAAATGGCGACTGTGGAGATAGAGATGACGAATCTTAAAAATATCGTACAAATGATGAGAACCTAGTTTTCCGATGACTTTTTCTCTCCTCCTTCTCCTCGTGCTCTTCCGATGTAATTTGTAGATTTAAAACAATTAACTAATTATTATATTTATAATTAGAAATATTATTTTTATTAATTGTAATAATATTTTTTAAAATATTTAAAAATATTATTTAAATTTAATATAAATATTAATTGTTTTAATATTTTTATAAATATATTTTTAAAATATTTAATGAACAATTAAAAAAAATATTCTAATTTTTTTCAATTATTTGGTTATTCCGACGGACGCAGTCGTCGGAAATTCCCGACGGACGTTTCCGTCGGAAGTATGTTGGTTAACTCCCGACGGGTGAAAACCGTCAGGATACACCATAGGTTCACATTCCCGATGGTAACGGTCATCAGAAAATATCGACAGCCCAACTGACTAAATCCATCGCAAATACGTCGAGAATTTCCGATGAAATGAACCCATCGAATATCTGTCTGTATTTGCCGACGGCATGAACCCATCGTCTATCTGTCGGAAGTTTCTGACGATGACATTTATTGCCAAACCGTCGGTAATTCCCGATCTCTTCTCGAATAAAATTGATTTCCGACAAAATAGTCCCGACGGACATCTGTTTTCGAAAAATAGATGGGAATAGCTATTCCCGATGGATTTCCGAAGAAATTCACCTCCGGGAATTTGATATTTTCTTGTAGTGCAATGATCATCTTAGAATGATCAGTTGAACTACCCAATCAACTTGACATTTTCACATTAAATCGTCCGTAACTTTTGATTTATCAGAATGACATGAATCTAATGCCCACATAATGCTAGCTTAGTTTTTAATATTGTCACAAAATTTCATACTCAAATAGATTCGACAAAGCCTCCAAATAATCCAATCTATCGCAAATTGCGTGATGCCATGCATTATGCTTCACTTACAATTCTTTACTCAATGAGCACCAATGATCAGCTTAAAATGATCATTTGAATTGACTAATAACCAACGTTATGCAATCTCAATTTTCTAAACTATGACAAAATTTCAGACTCAAATAGATAAGATAAAACCTTCAAGTAATCCAATCTATCCGAGACTACTTGATCTCATGCATTATGCTTCACTTATAAGCCTTTACTCAATGAGCACCCATGATCAGCTTATAATGATCAGTTGAACTGTCCAATCAACTTGACATGTACGAACTAAATCATCCATAACTTTTGATTTAGAGCTCATAATGACATGAATGCAATGCTCATGTAATGCTACCTCAATTTTCTCTATTGTGTCAAAATTTTAGAGTCAAATAGATACGACAAAGCCTCCAAGTAATCCAATCTATCCCAAACAGCGTGATGACATGCATTATGCTTCACTTATAAGCCTTTATTCAATGAGCACCAATGATCAGATTAGAATGATCATTTGAACTGACCAATCAACTTGATATGTCTGCACTAAATCGTCTGTAACTTTTGATTGAGAGCTCAGAATGATATGAATCCAACGCCCATGTTATAATAGCTCAATTTTCTATGCTATGACTAAATTTCAGACTCAAATAGATATGACAAAACCTCAAAGTAATCCAATCAATCCAAAAGTGTGTGATGCCATGCATTATGCTTCTCTTATAATTGTTTACTCAATTAGCACCAAGGATCAGTTTAGAATGATCAGTTGAACTGGCCAATCAACTTGACATGTATGCATTAAATCGTCCGTAACTTTTGATTTAGAGTTCCGAATGACATAAATCCAATGCCCACGTTATGCTACCTCAATTTTCTATATTATGATAAAATTTCAGACTCAAATAGATATCACAAAGCCTCGAAGTATTCCAATCTATCCCAAACTGTGTGATGCCATGCATTATGCGTCACTTATAAGCCTTTACTCAATGAGCACCAATAATTAGATTAGAATGATCATTTGAACTGACCAATCAACTTGACATGTTCATACTAAACCGTCCTTAACTTTTGATTTAGAGCTAAGAATGACATGAATCCAATGCCCACGTTATGCTAACTCAATTTTCTATAGTATGACAAATTTTCAAACTCAAATAGATACACAACGCATCCAAGTAATCCAATCTATCACAAACAGTGTGATGACATGCAATATGATTCACTTGTAAGCCTTTACTCAATGAGCACCAATGATCAGCTTGGAATGAACAGTTGAACTAGCCAATAAACTTGACATGCCCGCACTAAATCATCCGTAAATTTTAACTTAGAGCTCCGAGTGACATGAATCCAATGCCCACGTTATGCTAGCTCAATCTTCTATATTGTGAAAAAATTTCAGACTAAAATAGATACGACAAAGCCTCCAAATAATCTAATCTATCACAAACTTCGTGATGCAATGCGTTATGCTTCACTTATAAGCATTTACTCAATGAGCACCAAGGATCAGCTTAAATGATCATTTGAACTGAACAATCAACTTGATATGTCCGCACTAAATCGTCCGTAACTTTGATTTAGAGCTCAGAATTACATGAATCCAACTCTCACGTTATGCTAGCTCAATTTTCTACAATATCACAATTTTTAAGACTCAAATAGATACGACAAAGCCTCCAAGTAATCCACTCTATCCCAAACTGTTTCATACGATGCATTATGCTTCACTTATATGACTTTACTCAATGAGCACCAATGATCAGCTTAGAATGATTTATTGAACTGGTCATTCAACTTGACATGTCCACACTAAATCATCTATAACTTTGTATTTAGAGCTCCGAATGACATGAATCCAATGCCCACGTTATGCTAGCTCAATTTTCTATATTGTGACAAAATTATAGACTCCAATAGATACAACAAAGCCTCCAAGTAATCCAATATATCCCAAACTGCGTGATGCCATGCATTATGCTTCGCTAATAAGCATTTACTCAATGAGCACCAATGATCAACTTAGAATGATCATTTGAACTGATCAATCAACTTCACATTTTTGCATAAAATCGTCTGTATCTTTTGATTTAGAACTCAGAATGAAATGAATCCAATACCCACGTTCTGCTAGCTCAATTTTCCATACTCTGACAAAATTTCAGACTTAAATATATACGACAAAGCCTCTAAGTAATCTAATCTATCCCAAACTGCGTGATGTCATGCATTATGCTTCACTTATAAACCTTTACTTAATGATCAGCAATGATCAGTTTAGAATGTTCATTTGAACTTACCAATAACCTTGATATGTCCGCACTAAATCGTTTATAACTTTTGATTTAGAGCTCAGAATGACATGAATCCAACGCTATTGTTATGCTAGCTCAATTTTCTATACTATGACAAAATTTCAGACTCAAATAGATATGACAAAGCCTCCAAGTAATCTAATCTATCCCAAACTGCGTGATGCCATTCATTATGTTTTACTTATAAGGCTTTACTCGATGAGCACCAATGATCGGATTGGAATGATCATTTGAACTGACAAATAAACTTGATATGTCCGCATTAAATCATTCGTAACATTTGATTTAGAGCTCAGAATGACATTAATCCAATTTCCACGTTATGCTAATTTTCAATATTGTGACAAAGTTCAAACTCAAATAGATACGACAAATCCTCCAAGTAATCCAATGTACCACAAACTGCGTGATGCCATGGATTATGCTTCACTTATAAGCCTTTACTCACTGAACACCTACGATCAGCTTAGAATGATCGTTTGAACTGACCAATCAACTTGATTTGTGCGCACTAAATCGTCCGTACCAATTGATTTAGAGCTCAGAATGACATGAATCCAACACCCATGTTATGCTAGCTCAATTTTCTATGCTATGACAAAATTTCTCACTCAAATAGATACGACAAAGCCTTTAACTAATCCAATCTATCCCAAACTTTATGAAGCCATACATTATGTTTCACTTATAAGCCTTAACTCAATGAGTACCAATGATCAGCTTAGAATAATAACTGGAACTGACCAATGAACTTGATATGTCCGCACTAAATTGTCCATAAATTTTGATTTAGAGCTCAGAATGACATGAATCCAACGCCCACGTTATTCTAGCTCAATTTTAAATACTGTGACAAAATTTCATACTCAAATAGATACGACAAAGTCTCCAAGTAACGCAATCTATTCTAAACTACGTGATGTCATGCATTATGCTTCACTTAGAAGTCTTTACTCAATAAGCACCAATGATCAGCTTAGAATGATCATTTGAACTGACCAATCAACTTGACATGTGCGCACTAAATCGTTCCTAACTTTTGATTTAAAGTTCCGAATAACATGATTCCAATGCCAACGTTATGCTTGCTCAATTTTCTATATTGGGACACAATTTCAGACTCAAATAGATAAGAAAAAAGCCTCTAAGTAAACCAATCTATCCCAAACTGTGTGATGTCATGCATTATGCTTCACCTATAAGCCTTTATTTAATGAGCTTCAATGATCAGTTTAGAATGATCATTTAACTGACCAATCTACTTGACATGTCCGCACTAAATCGTCCGTAAATTTCGATTTAGAGCTCATAATGACATGAATCCAATTCCCACGTTATGCTAGCTGAATTTTTTATATTATGACAAAATTTAACACTCAAATAGATATGACAAAGCCTCCAAGTAACCCAATCTATTCCAAACTACGTCATGCCATGTATTATGCTTCATTTATAAGCCTTTACTCAATGAGCACCAATATTTAGTTTAGAATGATCATTTGAACTGACCATTCAACTTGACATGTCCACACTAAATCGTCCGTAACTTTTGATTTAGACCTCTGAATGACATCAATCCAATGCCCACGTTATGCTAGCTCAATCTTCTATATTGTGTCAAAATTTCAGACTCAAATAGATACGACAAATCCTCCAAGTAATCCAATCTATCCCAAACTACGATATGCAATGCATTATGTTTCACTTATAAGCCTTTACTCAATGAGCACCAATGATCAGCTTAGAATAATCAAATGAACTCGCCAATCAACTTGACATGTCTGCACTAAATCGTATGTAACTTTTGATTTTGAGCTCCGAATGACATGAATCTAATGCCCACATTATGGTAGCTCAATTTTCTATAATGTGACAAAATTTTAGATTCAAATAGTTACGACAAAGCTTTCAAATAATCCAATATATCCCAAACTGCGTGATGCCATGCATTATGCTTCACTTATAAGCCTTTACTCAATGAGCACCAACGATAAGCTTTGAATGATCATTTGAACTGACCGATCAATGTGACATGTCCGCTCTAAATCGTCCGTAAGTTTTGATTTAGAGCTCTGAATGATATGAATCCAAACCCACGTTATGCTAGCTCAATTTTCTATACTATGAAAAATTTTCAAACTCAAATAGATACGACAAGGCATCCAAGTAATCCAATCTATCTCAAAGAGCGTTATGCCATGCATTATGATTCACTTATAAGCCTTTATTCAATGAGCACCAATGATCAGCTTAGAATGATCAGTTGAGCTGGCCAATCAACTTGACATTCCTGCACTAAATCGTACATAACTTTGGCTTTAGATCTCCGAATTACATGAATCAAATGCCCACGTTATGCTAGCTCAATCTTTTAAATTTTTTCAAAAATCCAGATTTAAATAGATACGAAAAAGCCTCCAAATAATCCAATCTATCCCAAACTGCGTGATGCTATCCATTATGCTTCAACTATAAGTCTTTATTCAATGAGCACCAATGATTAGATTAGAATGATCATTTAAACTGAGCAATCAACTTGACATATCCGCACTAAATCGTCTGTAACTTTTGATTTAGAGCTCAGAATAACATGAATCCAATGCCCATATTATGCTAGCTTAATTTTCTATACTATGACAAATTTTCAAACTCAAATAGATACAACAACGCATCCAAGTAATCCAATCTATCTCAAACATCGTGATGCCATGCATTATGACTCAGTTATAAGCTTTTACTCAATAAGCACCAATGATCCGCTTAGAAGGATCAGTTGAACTAGCCAATCAACTTGATATGCCCGCACTAAATCGTTTGTAACTTTTGATAAAGAGCTCTGAATGACATGAATCCAATGCCAACCTTATGTTATCTCAATTTTATATATTGTGACAAAATTTCAGACTCAAATCGATACAACAAACCGTCCAAGTAATCCAATCTATCCCAAACTGCATGATGCTATGCATTATTCTTCACTTATAAGCCTTTACTCAATGAACACCAATGATCAGGTTAGAATGATCATTTGAACTGACCAATCTCCGCACTAAATCGTCCGTATCATTTGATTTCGAGATCAAAATGACAAGCATCCAAAAACCCACGTTACGCTAGCTCAATTTTCTATCATGTGACGAATATTCAGACTCAAATATATACGACAAAGCCTCCAAAAAATCAAATCTATCTCGAACTACGTGATTCCATGCATTATGCTTCACTTATAAGCCTTTACTCAATGATCACGAAAGATCATGTTAGAATGATCATTTGAACTGACCAATCAACTTGACATGTCCACACTAAATCGTCCGTAAATTTTGATTTAGAGCTATGAATGACATGAATCTAACGCACACGTTATGCTAGCTCAATTTTCAATACTATGACAAATTTTAGAACTCAGATAGATAGACAACACATCCAAGTAATCCAATCTATCTAAAACAACGTGATGCCATGCATTATGATTCAGTTATAAGCCTTTACTCAATGAGCACCAATGATCAGCTTAGAATGATCAGTTGAACTGGCCAATCAACTTGACATTCCCGCACTAAATCGTCCGTAACTTTTGATTTAGAGCTCCGAATAACGTGAATCCAATGCCCACCTTATGCTAGCTCAATTTTATATATTGTGACAAAATTTCAGACTCAAATAGATACAACAAACCCTCCAAGTAATCCAATCTATCCCAAACTGCGTGATGACATGCACTATTCTTCAATTATAATCCTTTACTCAATGAGCACAATGATCAGCTTATAATGATCATTTGAACTGACCAATCAACTTGACACTTCCGCACTAAATCGTCTGTATCTTTTCATTTAGAGCTCAGAATGACATGAATCCAACACCCAAATTATGCTAGCTCAATTTTCTATACTGTGACAAAATTTTAGACTCCAATATATACGACAAAGCCTCGAAGTAATTCAATCTTTCCAAAACGGTGTGATGCCATGCATTATGATTCACTTATAAGCCTTTACTCAATGGGCACCAATAATCAGCTTAGAATGACCAGTTGAACAGGCCAATTTACTTGACATGTCTGCACTAAATAGCCCGTCATTTTTTTATTTAGAGCTTCGAATGACATGAATCAAATGTCCACGTTATGCTACCACAATTTTCTATACTGTGACAAAATTTAAGACTCAAAATATATACGACAAAGCCTCCAAATAATCCAATATATCCCAAAATACGTGATACCATGCATTATGCTTCACTTATACGCATTTACTCAATGAGCACCAATGATCAGCTTAAAATGATCATTTGAACTGACCAATCAACTTGACATCTTCGGACTAAATCGTACGTATCTTTTGATTTAGAGGTCAAAATGACATGAATCCAACACCCACGTTATGCTAGCTCAATTTTCTAAACTGTGACAAAATTTCAGAATCAAATAGTAACGACAAAGCCTCCCAGTAATCCAATCTATCCCAAACTGTGTGATGCCATGCATTGTGCTTCACTTATAAGCGTTTACTCAATGAGCACCAATGATCAGGTTAGAATGATTGGTTGAACAGGCCAATCAACTTGACATGTCCGCACTAAATCGTCCGTAACGTTTGGTTTAGATCTCCGAATGACATGCATCCAATGTCCACGTTATGCTACCTCAATTTTCTATATTGTGACAAAATTTCAGACTCAAAATAGATACAACAAACCCTACAAGTAATCCAATCTATCCTTAACTGCGTGATCACTTATAAGCCTTTACTCAATTAACACCAATGATCTGCTTAGAATGATCATTTGAACTGACCAATCAACTTGATATGTCCGTACTAAATCGTCCGTAACTTTTGATTTAGAGCTCAGAATTACATGAATCCAAAACCCACGTTATCCTAGCTGAATTTTCTATTCTATGACAAAATTTCAAACTCAAATAGATACGACAAAACCTCCAATTAATCCAATATATCACAAACTACGTCATGCCATGCATTATGCTTCACTTATAAGCGTTCACTCAATGAGCACCAATGTTTAGCTTAGAATGATTAGTTGAACTGGTCAATCAACTTGACATATCCTATCTAAATCGTCCGTAACTTTTGCTTTAAAGCTTTGAATGACATGAATCCAATGTCCACATTATGCTAGCTCAAGTTTCTATATTGGGACAAAATTTCAGGCCCAAACAGATACAACAAATCCTTCAAAATTAATCCAATTTATCGATAACTTCGTGATGTCATGCATTATGCTTCACTTATTAGCCTTTACTCAGTAAGCACCAATGATCAACTTAGAATGACCATTTGAACTGACCAATCAACTTGACATGTCTGCAAAATGACATGAATCCAACATCCACGTTATGCTAGATCAATTTTCTATACTATGGCAAAATTTAAAACTCAAATATATACGACAAAGGCTCTAAGTAATCCAATATATCCCAAACTGCGTGATGCCATACATTATGCTTCACTTATAAGCCTTTACTCAATGAGCACAGATGGTTAGCTTAGAATGATCATTTGAACTGACCAATCAACTTGATATGTCCGCAATAAATCGTCAGTAACTTTTGATTTAGAGCTTAGAATGACATGAATCCAACACCCACGTTATGCTAGCTCAATTTTCTATACTACGACAAAATTTCATACTCAAATAGATATGACACAGCCTCCAAGTAATCCAATATATCCCAAACTGCATGATGTCATGCATTATACTTCACTTATAAGCCTTTACTCAATGAGCACCAATGATCAGCTTAGAATGATCATTTGAAGTGATCAATAAACTTGACATGTACGCACTAAATCGTCCGTATCTCTTGATTATAGCTTAAAATGACATGAATCCAGTGCCTACATTATGGTAGCTCAATTTTCTATACTGTGACAAAATTTCAAAATCAAATATATACGACAAAACCTCCAAGTAATCCAATCTATCCTAAACTTTGTGATAACATTCATTATGCTTCACTTATAAGCCTTTACTCAATGAGCACCAATGATCAGTTTACAATGATCATTTGAACTGACCAATCAACTTGATATGTCCGCACTAAATCGTCCGTAACTTTTGATTTGGAGCTTATAATGACATAAAGCCAACCCCCACGTTATGCTAGCTCAATTTTCTATACTATGACAAAAGTTTAGACTCAAATAGATACGCAAAACCTCCAAGTAATCCAATCTATCCACAACTGCGTGATTTCATGCATTATGCTTCACTTATAAGCCTTTACTCAATGAGCACAAATGATCAGCTGAGAATGATCAGTTTAAATGACAAATCAACTTGATATGTCCGCAAAAAATCGTCCGTATCTTTTGATTTAGAGCTTAGAATGACATGAGTCCAACACCCACGTTTTGCTAGCTCAATTTTCTATACTGTGACAAAATTTCAGACTCAAATAGATACGACAAAGTCTCCAAATAATCCAATCTATCCCAAACTGCGTGATGCAATGCATTATGCTTCACTTATAAGCCTTTACTCAATGATCACCAATGATCAATTTAGAAAGATCATTTGAACTGACCAATTAATTTGACATGTCTGAACTAAATCGTTCATACGTTTTGATTTGGAGCTCTGAATGATATGAATCCAACGCCCACGTTATGCTATCTCAATTTTCTATATCATGACAAATTTTCAAACTCAAATAGATACGACAACGCATCCAAGTAATCCAATCAATCTCAAACAGCGTGATGCCATGCATTATAATTCACTTATAAGCCTTTACTCAATGAGTACCAATGATCAGATTAAAATGATCAGTTGAAGTGGCCAATCAACTTCACATGCCCGCACTAAATCGTCCGTAACTTTTGATATAGAGCTCCAAATGACATGAATCCAATGCCCACCTTATGCCAGCTCAATTTTACATATTGTGACAAAATTGCAGAGTCAAATAGATACATCAAACCCTCCAAGTAATCAAATCTATCTCAAACTGTGTGATGCCATGCATTATGCTTCACTTATAAGTTTTAACTCAATGAGCACCAATGATCAGCTTAGAATGATCATTTGAACTGACCAATCAACTTGACATCTCTGCACTAACTCGTCCGTATCTTTTGATTTAGAGATCAGAATGACATAAATCCAAAATCTACGTTATGCTAGCCCAATTTTCTATAATGTGACAAAATTTCAGATTCAAATATATACGACAAAGCCTCCAAATAATCAAATCTATCCCAAATTGTGTGATGTCATGCATTATGCTTCATTGATAAGCATTTACTCAATGAGCACCAATGATCAGCTTAGAATGATCATTTGAACTGACCAATCAACTTGACATGTCCGCACTAAATCGTCTGTAAGTATTGATTTAGAGCTCAGAATGACATAAATCCAACGCCCACGTTTTGCTAGCTCAATTTTCTATACTATGACAAATTTTAGAGCTCAAATTGATACGACAACACATCCAAATAATCCAATCTATCTCAAACAGCGTGATGCCATGCATTATGATTCACTTATAAGCCTTTACTCAATGAGCACCATTGATCAGTTGAACTGGCTAATCAACTTGACATGCCCAAACTAAATCGTCTGTAACTTTTGATATAGAGCTCCGAATAACATGAATCCAATGCCCACCTTATGTTAGCTCAATTTTATATATTATGACAAAATTTCAGAATCAAATAGATACAACAAACCCTCCAAGTAATCCAATCTATCTCAAACTGTATGATGGCATGCATTATGCTTCACTTATAATCCATTACTCAATGAGCACAATGATCAGTTTAGAATGATCATTTGAACTGACTAATCAACTTGACATGTTCGCACTAAATCGTCCGTATATTTTCATTTAGAGCTCAGAATGACATGAATCCAACACCCACATTATGCTACCTCAATTTTCTATTCTGTGACAAAATTTCAGTCTCAAATATATACGACAAAGCCTCCAAGTAATCCAATCTATCACAAACTACGTGATACCATGCATTATGATTCACTTACAAGCCTTTACTCAATGGGCACCAATGATCACCTTAGAATGTTCACTTGATCAGGCCAATAAACTTGACATGTTCGCACTAAATCGTCCGTAACTTTTGTATTTAGAGTTTCGAATGACATGAATCCAATGCCCACGTTATGCTAGCTCAATTTTCTATACTGTGAAAAAATTTAAGACTCAAAATATATACGACAAAGCCTCCAAGTAATCCAATACATCCCAAACTGCGTGATGCCATGCATTATGCTTCACTTATAAGCCTTTACTCAATGAGCACCAATGATAATCTTAAAAATGATCATTTGAACTGACTAATCAACTTGACATCTCCGCACTAAATTGTCCGTATCTTTTGATTTAGGCTCAGAATGACATAAATCCAACACCCATGTTATGAGAGCTCAATTTTTTGTATACTGTCACAAAATTTCAGCCTCAAATAGAAACGACAAAACCTCCAAGTAATCCAATCTATCCTCAACTACGTGATGCTATGCATTATGCATCACTTATAAGCATTTACTCAATGAACACCAATGATCAGCTTAAAATGATCAGTTGAACTGCCCAATCAACTTGACATGTCCGCATTAAATCGTTCGTAATTTTTGATTTAGAGCTCCGAATGACATGAATCAAATGCCCACGTTATGCTAGCTCAATTTTCTATATTGTGACAAAATTTCAGACTCAAAATAGATACAACACACCCTCCAAATAATCCAATCTATCAATAACTACGTGATCACTTATAAGCCTTTACTCAATTAGAACCATAATCAGCTTAGAATGATCATTTGATCTCACCAATCAACTTGATATGTCTGTACTAAATCATGCGTAACTTTTGATTTAGAGCTTAGAATGACATGAATCCAAAACCTACGTTATGCTAACTAAAATTTCTATATTATGACAAAATTTCAAATTAAAATAGATACGGCAAAGCCTCCAAGTAATCCAATCTATCCCAAACTACGTCATGCCATGCATTATGCTTCACTTATAAGCCTTGACTCAATGGGCATCAATCTTTAGCTTAGAATAATTAGTTGAACTGGCCAATCAACTTGACATATCCTCACTAAATCGTCTGTAACTTTTGATTAAGAGCTTTGAATGACATGAATCCAATGCCCACGTTATGCTAGCTCAATTTTCTATATTATGACAAAATTTCAGACTCAAATAGATACAACAAACCCTCCAATTAATCCAATCTATCCAAAACTGTGTGATGTCATGCATTATTCTTCACTTATAAGCATTTACTCAATAAGCAACAGTGATCATGTTAGAATTATCATTTGAAATGACCAATAAACTTCACATGTCCGCACTAAATCGTCTGTATGTTTTGATTGAGAGCTCAGAATGACATGAATCCAACACCCACGTTATGCTAGCTTAATTTTCTATACTGTGTTAAAATTTAAGACTCAAATATATACGACAAATCATATAAGTAATCCAATATATCCCAAAGTGCATGATGCCATGCATTATGCTTCACTTATAAGCCATTACTCAATGAGCACCAATGATCAGCTTAGAATGATTATTTGAATTGAGCAATAAACTTGATATATCCGCACTAAATCGTATGTACCTTTTGATTTAGATCTTATAATCACATGAATCCAACGCACACGTTATGCTACCTCAATTTTCTATACTATGACAAAATTTATGACTCAAATAGATACGACAAAGCCTTCAAGTAATCCAATCTATCCCAAACCGCGTGGTGTCATGCATTATGCTTCACTTATGAGCCTTTACTCAATGAGCACCATTTATCAGCTTAGAATGATCATTTGAATTGACCAATAAACTTGCCAGGTACGCACTAAATCGTCCGCATCTTTTGATTTAGAGCTCAGAATTACAAGAATCTAATGCCCACGTTATTTTAGCTCAAATTTCTATACTGTGACAAAATTAGAGACTCAAATATATACAACAAAGCCTCCAAGTAATCCAACTATCCAAAACTTTGTGATGCCATTCATAATGCTTCACTTATAAGCATTTACTCAATGAGCAAAAATGATCAGTTTACCATGATCATTTGAACTGACCAATCAACTTGATATGTCCCCAATAAATCGTCCGTAACTTTTGATTTAGAGCTCAGACTGACATGAATCCAACGCCCACCTTATGCTAGCTCAATTTTCTATACTATGACAACATTTCAGACTCAAATAGATATGCAAAGCCTCCATGTAATCCAATCTATCCACAACTGCGTGATTTCATTCATTATGCTTCACTTATAAGTATTTAATCAATGAGCACAAATGATCAGCTTAGAATGATCAGTTGAATTGACCAATCAACTTGATATATCCGCATAAATCGTCTGTATATTTTGATTTAGACCTCAAAATGACATGAATCCAACCTCCATGTTATGCTAGCTCAATTTTCAATATTGTGACAAAATTTTAGACTCAAATAGATACGACAAAGCCTCCAAGTAATCCAATTTATCCACAATTGTGTGATGTCATGCATAATGCTTCACGTATAAGCCTTTACTCAATGAGAACCAATGATCAGCTTAGAATGATCAGTTGAACTGACAAGTGAACGGGATATGTCCGCAATAAATCATCCGTAACTTTTGATTTAAAACTCAGAATTACATGAATCCAACGCCCACGTTATGCTAGCTCAATTTTCTATAAGATGAAATCATTTCAGACTCAAATAGATACGACAAATCCTCCAAGTAATCCAATTTATCCTAAACTGCATGATGTCATGTATTGCTTGACTTATAAGCCTTTACTCAATGAGCACCAATGATCAGCTTAGAATGATCATTTGAAGTGACCAATCAACTTGACATGTACGCACTAAATCGTGCCTATCTTTTGATTTATAGCTCAGAATGACATGAATCCAATGCCCACGTTATGCTAGCTAAATTTTCTATACTGTGACAAAATTTCAGAATTAAATATATACGAAAAAGCATCCAAGTAATCCAATCTATCCAAAAATTTGTGATGCCATTCATTATGCTTCACTTATAAGCATTTACTCAATGGGCACCAATGATCAACTTACAATAATCATTTGAACTGACCAATCAACTTTATATGTCCGCACTAAATTGTCTGTGACTTTTGATTTAGAGCCCAGAATGACATGAATACAATGCCCACGTTATGCTAGCTCAATTTTCTATACTACGAAAAAATTTCAGATTCAAATAGATACGAAAAAGCATCCAAGTAATCCAATCCATCCACAACTGCGTGATTTCATGCATTATGCTTCACTTATAAGCCTTTATTTAATGAGAACAAATGATCAGTTTAGAATGATCAGTTGAACTGACCAATCAACTTTATATGTCCGCACTAAATCATCCTTATCTTTTGATTTAGAGCTCAGAATGACATGAGTCCAACACTCACGTTATGCTAGCTCAATTTTCTATACTGTGAGAAAATTTCAGACTCGAATAGATACGACAAAGCCTTCAAGTAATCCAATCTATCCACAACTGCATGATGTCATGCATTATACTTCACTTATAAGCCTTTACTCAATGAGAAACAGTGATCAACATAGATGATCAGTTGAACTGACCAATCAACCTGATATTTACGCACTAAATCGTCTGTAACTTTTTATTTAGGGCTCAGAATGACATGAATCAAATGTCCACGTTATGCTAACTCAATTTTTTATACTGTACAAAATTTCAAACTCAAATAGATACAACAGAGCCTCCAAGCAATCCATTCTATCCCAAACTGCGTCACACCATGCATTATGCTTCACTTATAAGCCTTTACTCAATGAGCACCAATGTTTAGCTTAGAATGATCATTTGAACTGGCCAATCAACTTGACATTTCCGCACTAAATCGTGTTTAATTTTTTATTTAGAGCTCCAAATGACATGAATCCGATGCCCACATTATTCTAGCTCCATTTTCTATATTGTGACAAAATTTCATACTCAAATAGATTCGACAAATCCTCTAAGTAATCTAATATATCCTAAACTGCGTGATGCCATTCATTATGCTTCATTTCTAAGCCTTTACTCAATGAGCATCAATTATCAGATTAGAATGATTATTTGAAATTACCATTAAACTTGACATGTCCTCACTAAACCGTCCATAACTTTTGATATAGAGCTCATAATGACCTGAATCTAATGCCCACGCTATGCTAGCTCAATTTTCTACACTATGACAAAATTTCAGACTCGAATAGATACAACAAAGCCTCCAAGTAATCCAATCTATTCATAACTGTGTGATGTCATGCATTATACTTCAATTATAACCCTTTATTTAATTAGCACAAATGCTCGACATAGAATGATAAGTTGAACTGACCAATCAACTTGATATGTCCGCACTAAATCGTCTGTATATTTTGATTTAGAGCTTAGAATGACATGAATCAACCACCCACGTTATGCTAGCTCAATTTTCTATAGTGTGACAAAATTTCAGACTCTAATAGATACGAAAAAGCCTCCAAGTAATCCAATCTATCCCAAACAGCATCATGCCATGCATTATGTTTCACTTATAAGCCTTTACTCAATGAGCACCAATGTTTAGCTTAGAATGATTAGTTGAACTGGCCAATCAACTTGATATTTACGCACTAAATCGTCTATAACTTCTGGTTTAGAGCTCCGAATGACATGAATCCAATGCCCACGTTATGCTAGCTCAATTTTACATATTGTGATAAACTTTCAGACTCAAATAGATTTGACAAAGCCTCCAACTAATCCAATCTATCCCAAAATGTGTGATGTCATGCATTATGCTTCACTTATAAGCCTTTACTCAATGAGCACCAATGATCATATTAGAATGTTCATTTGAACTAACCAATCAACTTCACATGTTCGCACTAAATCGTCCGTAACTTTTGATTTAGAACTCAGAATGACATGAATTCAATGCCCACGTTATGCTAGCTATATTTTTTATGCTATGATAAAATTTCAGACTAAAATAAATACGACAAAACCTCCAACTAATCCAATCTATCCCAAACTGCGTGATGTCATGCGTTATGCTTCACTTCTAAGCCTTTACTCAATGAGCACCAATGATCAGCTTAAAATGATCATTTGAACTAACCAATCAACTTGACATGTCCGCACTAAATCGTCTGTAAGTTTTGATTTAGAGCTAAAGATGATATCAATCCAACGCCCACGTTATGCTAGCTCAATTTTCTATATTATGACAAAATTTCAGACTCAAATATATACGACAAAGCCTCCAACTAATGCATTATGTTTTGCATTATGACAATTGTGTGATATCATGCATTATGCTTCTCTTATAAGCTTTTACTCAATGAGCACCAATGATCTGGTTAGAATGATCATTTGAACTGACCACTCAACTTGATGTGTCCACACTTAATCATCCATATCTTTTGATTTAGAGCTTAGAATGACATGAATCCAATGCCCACGTTATGCTAGATTAATTTTCTATACAGTGACAAAATTTCAGACTCAAATATACGACAAAGCCTCCAAGTAATCCAATATATCACAAACTGCGTGATACCATGCATTATGTTTCACTTATATGCCTTTTCTCAATGACCACCAATGATCAGATTAGAATGATTAGTTGAACTGCCCAATCAACTTGACATGTCCACACTAAATCCTCCGTAACTTTTGATTTAGAGTTGCGAATGACATGAATCCAATGCCAACGTTATGCTAGCTCAATTTTCTATATTGTGACAAAATTCCCGACTCAAATAGATACGACAAAGCCTCCAAGTAATCTAACATATCTCAAACTGCGTGATGCCATGCATCATACTTCATGTATAAGCCTTTACTCAATGAGCACCAATGATCAGTTTAGAACGATCATTTGACCAATCAACTTGACATGTCCGCACTAAATTGTCCACATCTGTTGATTTAGAGCTAAGAATGACATGAGTCCAATGCCCACGTTTTGCTAGCTCAATTTTCTATATTGTGACAAAATTTCATACTCAAATGGATACGACAAAGCATCCAAATTATCCAATTTATCCCAAACTGCGTGATGCCATGCATCATGGTTCACTTATAAGCCTTTTCTCAATGAGCACCAATGATCAGTTTAGAATAATCACTGGAATTGATCAATCAACTTGACATGTCCGCACTAAATCGTCCGTATCTTTTTGATTTAGAGTTCATAATGACATCAATCCAATGCCCATTCTATGCTAGCTCCATTTTCTATATTGTGACAAAATTTAAGACTCAAATATATACGACAAAGCCTCCAAGTAATTAAATATATCCCAAACTGCTTGATACCATGCATTATGATTCACTAATAAGAATTTACTAAATGAGCACCAATGATCAGCTTACAATGATCAGTTGAACTGGCCAATAAACTTGACATGTCCGAAATAAATCATCCGTAACTTTGATTTAGAGCTCAGAATGATATGAATCCAATGCCCACATAATGCTTGCTATATTTTCTATACAAGGACAAACTTTCATACTCAAATAGATACGACAAAGCTTCTTTGTAATCCAATCTATCCACAACTGCGTGATGTCATGTATTATGCTTCACTTATAAGCATTTACTCAATGAGCACCAGTGATCAGCTTATAATGATCAGTTGAATTGACCAATCAAGTTGGTATGTCGGCACTAAATCGTCCGTAACATTTGATTTGTAGCTCAGAATGACGTGAATCCAACACCCACGTTATGGTAGCTCAATTTTCTATATTGTGACAAAATTTCAGAGTCAAAGAGATACGACAATGCCTCCAAGTAATCCAATGTATCTCAAACTGCATGATCCCATGCATCATGCTTCACTTATAAGCCTTTTCACAATGAGCACCACTAATCAGTTTAGAATAATCATTGGAACTGATCAATCAACTTGACATGTCCGCACTAAATCGTCCGTATCTTTTTGATTTAGAGTTCAGAATGACATCAATCCCATGCCCACGGTATGCTAGCTCAATTTTTTATATGGTGACAAAATTTCAGACTCAAATAGATACGACAAAGCCTCCAACTAATCCAATCTATCCGAAACAGCGTTATGTCATGCATTATGCTTCACTTATAAGCCCTTACTCAATGAGCACCAATGTTTAGCTTAGAATGATTAGTTAAACTGGCCAATCAATTTGAAATTTCCGCACTACATCGTCTGTAACTTTTGATTTAGAGACCCGAATGACAAGAATCCAATGCCCACGTTATGCTAGCTCAATTTTCTATACTGTGAAAAAATTTCAGACTCAAATAGATTTGACAAAGCCTCCAAGTAATATAATCTATCCCAAACAGCGTGATGCCATGCATTATGCTTCACTTCTAAACTTTTACTCAATGTGCACTAGTGATCAGTTTAGAATGATCATTTGAACTAACCAATCAACTTAACATGTCTGCACTAAATAGTTCGTAACTTTTGATTTAGAGCTCAGAATGACATGAATCCAACGCCCACGTTATGCTAGCTCAATTTTTTATTCTATGAAAAAATTTCAGACTCATATAGATACGAGAAAGCTTCCAACTAATCCAATCTATCCCAAACTGCGTGATATCATGCATTATGCTTTACTTATAAGCCCTTATTCAGTGAGCACCAATGATCAGTTTAGAATGATTAGTTGAACTGCCCAATAAACTTGACATGTCCACACTAAATCCTCCATAACTTTTTGATTTAGAGTTGTGAATGACATGAATCCAATGCCAACGTTATGCTAGCTCAGTTTTCTATATTGTGACAAATTTCAGACTCAAATAGATACGACAAAGCCTCCAAGTAATCTAACATATCTCAAACTGCGTGATGCCATGCATCATGTTTCACTTATAAGCCTTTACTCAATGAGCACCAATCATCAGTTTAGAATGATCATTTGACCAATCAACTTGACATGTCTGCACTAAATTGTCCATATCTGTTGATGTAGAGCTAAGAATGACATGAATCCAATGCCCACGATATGCTAGCTCAATTTTTTATATTGTGACAAAATTTCAGACTCAAATAGATACGACAAAGCCTCCAACTAATCTAATCTATCCCAAACAGCGTTATGTCATGCATTATGCTTCACTTATAAGCCCTTACTCAATGAGCACCAATGTTTAGCTTAGAATGATTAGTTAAACTGCCAATCAATTTGAAATTTCCGCACCAAATCGTCTGTAACTTTTGATTTAGAGAGCCGAATGACAAGAATCCAATGCCCACGTTATGCTAGCTCAATTTTCTATATTGTGAAAAAATTTCAGACTCAAATAGATTTGACAAAGCCTCCAAGTAATATAATCTATCCCAAACAGCGTGATGCCATGCATTATGCTTCACTTCTAAGCTTTTACTCAATGAGCACCAATGATCAGTTTAGAATGATTATTTTAACTAACCAATCAACTTAAAATGTCCGCACTAAATAGTTCGTAACCTTTGATTTAGAGCTCAGAATGACATGAATCCAACACCCACGTTATGCTAGGTCAATTTTTTATTCTATGAAAAAATTTCAGACTCATATAGATACAACAAAGCCTCCAACTAATCCAATCTATCCCAAACTGCGTGATATCATGCATTATGCTTCACTTATAAGCCCTTATTCAATGAGCACCAATGATCAGTTTAGAATGATTAGTTGAACTGCCCAATCAACTTGACATGTCCGCACTAAATCCTCCGTAACATTTGATTTAGAGTTGCGAATGACATGAATCCAATGCCAATGTTATGCTAGCTCAATTTTCTATGTTGTGACAAAATTCCCGACTCAAATAGATACGACAAAGCCTCCAAGTAATCTAACATATCTCAAACTGCGTGATGCCATGCATCATGCTTCATTTATAAGCCTTTACTCAATGAGCAGCAATGATCAGGTTAGAATGATCATTTGACCAATCAACCTGACATGTCCGCACTAAATTGTCCATATCTGTTGATTTAGAGCTAAGAATGACATGAATCCAATGCCCACGATATGCTAGCTCAATTTTTTATATTGTGACAAAATTTCAGACTCAAATAGATACGACAAAGCCTCCAACTAATCCAATCTATCCCAAACAGCGTCATGTCATGCATTATGCTTCACTTATAAGCCCTTACTCAATGAGCACCAATGTTTAGCTTAGAATGATTAGTTAAACTGCCAATCAATTTGAAATTTCCGCACTAAATCGTCTGTAACTTTTGATTTAGAGAGCCGAATGACAAGAATCCAATGCCCACGTTATGCTAGCTCAATTTTCTATATTGTGAAAAAATTTCAGACTCAAATAGATTTGACAAAGCCTCCAAGTAATATAATCTATCCCAAACAGCGTGATGCCATGCATTATGCTTCACTTCTAAGCTTTTACTCAATGAGCACCAATGATCAGTTTAGAATGATTATTTTAACTAACCAATCAACTTAAAATGTCCGCACTAAATAGTTCGTAACCTTTGATTTAGAGCTCAGAATGACATGAATCCAACACCCACGTTATGCTAGGTCAATTTTTTATTCTATGAAAAAATTTCAGACTCATATAGATACAACAAAGCCTCCAACTAATCCAATCTATCCCAAACTGCGTGATATCATGCATTATGCTTCACTTATAAGCCCTTATTCAATGAGCACCAATGATCAGTTTAGAATGATTAGTTGAACTGCCCAATCAACTTGACATGTCCACACTAAATCCTCCGTAACTTTTGATTTAGAGTTGCGAATGACATGAATCCAATGCCAACGTTATGCTAGCTCAATTTTCTATATTGTGACAAAATTCCCGACTCAAATAGATACGACAAAGCCTCCAAGTAATCTAACATATCTCAAACTGCGTGATGCCATGCATCATACTTCATGTATAAGCCTTTACTCAATGAGCACCAATGATCAGTTTAGAACGATCATTTGACCAATCAACTTGACATGTCCGCACTAAATTGTCCACATCTGTTGATTTAGAGCTAAGAATGACATGAGTCCAATGCCCACGTTTTGCTAGCTCAATTTTCTATATTGTGACAAAATTTCATACTCAAATGGATACGACAAAGCATCCAAATTATCCAATTTATCCCAAACTGCGTGATGCCATGCATCATGGTTCACTTATATGCCTTTTCTCAATGAGCACCAATGATCAGTTTAGAATAATCACTGGAATTGATCAATCAACTTGACATGTCCGCACTAAATCGTCCGTATCTTTTTGATTTAGAGTTCATAATGACATCAATCCAATGCCCATTCTATGCTAGCTCCATTTTCTATATTGTGACAAAATTTAAGACCCAAATATATACGACAAAGCCTCCAAGTAATTAAATATATCCCAAACTGCTTGATACCATGCATTATGATTCACTAATAAGAATTTACTAAATGAGCACCAATGATCAGCTTACAATGATCAGTTGAACTGGCCAATAAACTTGACATGTCCGAAATAAATCATCCGTAACTTTGATTTAGAGCTCAGAATGATATGAATCCAATGCCCACATAATGCTTGCTATATTTTCTATACAAGGACAAACTTTCATACTCAAATAGATACGACAAAGCTTCTTTGTAATCCAATCTATCCACAACTGCGTGATGTCATGTATTATGCTTCACTTATAAGCATTTACTCAATGAGCACCAGTGATCAGCTTATAATGATCAGTTGAATTGACCAATCAAGTTGGTATGTCGGCACTAAATCGTCCGTAACATTTGATTTGTAGCTCAGAATGACGTGAATCCAACACCCACGTTATGGTAGCTCAATTTTCTATATTGTGACAAAATTTCAGAGTCAAAGAGATACGACAATGCCTCCAAGTAATCCAATCTATCCCAACCTGCATCATGCCATGCATTATGCTTGAGTTATTAGCCTTTACTCAATGAGCACCAATGATTAGATTAGAATGATTAGTTGAACTGGCCAATCAACATGACATTTCCGCACTAAATCATTTGTAACTTTTGATTAAGAGCTCCGAATGACATGAATCCAATGCCCACGTTATGCTAGCTCAATTTTCTATATTGTAACAAAATTTCAGACTCAAATAGATACGACAAAGCATCTAACTAATCCAATCTATCCCAAACTGCGCGATGTTATGCATTATGCTTCACTTATTAGCCTTTACTCAATAAGCACCAATGATCAGCTTATAATGATCAGTTGAATTGCCCAATCAACTTGACATGTCTGCACTAATTCCTCCGTAACTTTTGATTTAGAGTTCCGAATGACATGAATCCAATGCCAACGTTATGTTAGCTCTATTTTCTATATTGTAACAAAATTTCAGACTCAAATAGATACGACACAGCCACCAAGTAATCCAATCTATCTCAAACAGCGCGATGCCATGCATCATGCTTCACTTATAAGCCTTTACACAATGAGCACCAATGATCAGCTTAGAATGATCATTTGAATTGTCCAATCAACTTGATATGTATGCACTAAATCGTCCGTAAATTGTGGTTTAGAGCTCAAAATGACATGAATCACTCCCACGTTATGCTATCTCAGTTTTCTATACTATGACAATATTTCATACTCAAACAGATACGACAAATCTTCCAAGTAATCTAATTTATATCAAATTGCGTGATACCATGCATCATGCTTCACGTATTAGTTTTTACTCAGTCAGCACCAATGATCAGCTTAGAATGATCATTTGAATTGACCAATCAACTATATATGTCCACCCTAAATCGTCCGTAACTTTTGATTTCAATCTCAGAATGACATGAATCCAACACCCACGTTATGCTAGCTCAATTTTCTATACTGTGACAAAATTTCATACTCAAATAGATACGACAAAGCCTCCAAGTAATCCAATCTATCCCAAACTGCATCACGCCATATATTATGCTTCACTTATAAGCCTTTACTCAATGAGCACCAATGTTTATCTCAGAATGATTTGTTGAACTAGCCAATAAACTTGAAATTTCCGCACTAAATTGTCTGTAACTTCCGGTTTAGAGCTCCAAATGGCATGAATCCAATGCCCACGTTATGCTAGCTCAATTTCCTTATTGTGACAAAATTTTAGACTCAAATAGATCCGACAAAGCCTTCAACTAATCCAATCTATCCCAAACTGCGTTATGCCTTGCATTATGCTTCACTTCTAAGCCTTTACTTAATGAGCACCAATGATCAGTTTAGAATGATTAATTGAACTACCCAATAAACTTGACATGTCCGTACTAAATCGTCCGTAACTTTTGGTTTAGACTTTCGAATGATGTGAATCCAATACCAACGTTATGCTAGCTCAATTTTCTATATTATGACAAAATTTCAAAGTCAAATAGATAAAACAAAGCCTCAAAGTAATCCAATCTATCTCAAACTGCGTGATGCCATGCATCATGCTTCACTAATAAGCCTTTACTCAATGAGCACCAATGATTAACTTAGAATGATCATTTGAGTTGACCAATAAACTTGACATGTCCACACTAAATCGTTCGTAACTTTTGATTTAGAGTTCCAAATGACATGAATCCAATGCCCACGTTATGCTAGCTCAATTTTCTATATTGTGTCAAAATTTCAGACACTAATAGATACGAAAAAGCCTCCAAGTAATACAATCTATCCCAAACTGCATCATGCCATGCATTTTGTTTCACTTATAAGCCTTTACTCAATGAACACCAATGTTTAGCTTAGAATGATTAGTTGAACTGGCCAATCAACTTGATATTTCCACACTAAATCGTGTATAACTTCTGGTTTAGAGCTCCGAATGACATGAATCCATTGCCCACGTTATGCTAGCTCAATTTTACATATTGTGATAAATTTTCACACTCAAATAGATTCGACAAAGCCTCCAACTAATCCAATATATCCCAAAATGTGTGATGTCATGCATTATGCTTCACTTATAAGCCTTTACTCAATGAGCACCAATGATCATATTAGAATGTTCATTTGAACTAACCAATCAACTTGACATGTTCGCACTAAATCGTCCATAACTTTTGATTTTGAACTCAGAATGACATGAATTCAACGCCCACGTTATGCTAGCTCAATTTTTTATGCTATGATAAAATTTCAGACTAAAATAGATACGACAAAACCTCCAACTAATCCAATCTATCCCAAACTGCGTGATGCCATGCATTATGCTTCACTTATAAGTCTTTATTCAATGAGCACCAATATTTAGCT
>JAEVFF010000303.1:0-56122 GCA_018901945.1 Pugionium dolabratum
TGTAAGAAAATTGAGATTATAGAGGAGAAATGTGAAGAATTGAATCTGAAAACTCAAAGAGAAGTATGAGAAAATGAGAAATGACTTAGACTTATGGAGAAGAATCCCCTAAGAGTATGTTATACATTGAGTCTTTACAGCCCTTTTATAGAGGATTTACAATGTGAACACAAAAGAAAACGAATTCAAACTTGGGGATGAGTTTGAATAGAGGAGGAGCCTGTCAACAACCAATGAGAAGAGAGGAGACAGCATGGGCATGACTGTTTGGTGTGGTTGCCCAGACTGTGTGCAGCATGGGCATGACTGTTTGGTATGGTTGCCAAGACTGTGTGCAGCATGGGCATGACTTTTCCACCTTGATTCTTCTCCCAAGGTAGCTATTTAACCATTTCAACCATGTGGTTAATAATAACCATCCTTTTTCATTTCCCTTGTTATTCAAACTGAATTTTCGTGCTCACACTTGCCTTGTAGGTCAAGATAGGTCTTATTTGATTTTCCTATGTCAATACTCCCCCTCAACCTAAAGACTTTGGAATCACCCTAAAGTCTTAAGCTTGGGAACCCAAGGCAACACCTCATTAAAAACCTTATTAAGGAAAACCACTTGGGACAAACCCTTAATAAGGGAAAAAGAGTGTGTTGCTCTTGGATTAGGAGACCTTTGATCATGGGTGTGATAAATCAACAAGCCCAAGTTTTCTAAAGATGTTCTTGCAAACTTTGAGACTTGCTGCCTTTGTGAAGATGTCAGCTAGTTGGTCTTCACTCCTTGAATAACATGGCAGAATGGTTCCATCTTGAACTTTCTCCCTAACCTTATGGCAGTCGATCTCTATGTGCTTGGTCCTCTCGTGAAACACTGAGTTTGAAGCTATGTAAATGGCTGCCTGATTATCACAATGGAAGGTAATTGGCCCTGGTTGTGCAATACCGAAATCTTTCAAGAGTGCTTTGAGCCAAGTTACTTCATTTGTCAGCTCCCTCATAGCCCTATATTCTGCTTCAGCACTAGAACATGATACCACCTTCTGCTTCTTAGTCTTCCAAGTGACTAAGTTCCCACCAACGAAGGTGCAATACCCAGTGGTTAATTTCCTATCCACCCTATCACCAGCCCAATCCGCATCACAATACCCGACAATCTCAGTGTTTCCATTCTTGCCCATCCATATACCTTGACCAGGAGATCCTTTGATGTATCTAAGCATCCTTTCTACCATGCTCCAATGATATAAAGTAGGCTTTTGCATATGTTGACTTACTTGATTCACAGCAAAACACAAGTCTGGTCGTGTGAGGGTGAGGTAGATCAGCTTCCCAACTAGTCTCCTATACTGAGAAACATCCTTAAATAACTCATCAGCTTTCTCCCCCTTTCCGTTGACCTTGTAGCCATCTTCAAGAGGAGTTTTGGCCGGTTTAGCCCCAAGCTTTCCCGTGTCTGTCAACAGATCAAGAGCATACTTTCTTTGGGATAGAAAGAGCCCTTCTTGAGACCGACACACTTCAATACCCAAGAAGTACTTCAACTCTCCAAGATCCTTGATGTCAAATGATCTGTTTAAGAAGGCCTTTGTGGACTGAATTCCTTCCTTATCATCTCCTGTGATGATAAGGTCATCCACATAAACCAAGACCGCCACGATTCCTTTGGGATTTTGACGAGTGAACAAAGTATGATCTGAATGGGATTTCCTAAACCCATTATCAGTAAGTGTGGAGCTTAATTTGTGATACCAGGCCCTTGGTGACTGCTTCAACCCATATATTGCCTTCCTAAGTCTTAGAACCTGTCCCTCTTTGCAAAAATCATCAAGGCCTGGTGGCGGAGTCATATACACTTCCTCTTCAAGTTCTCCTTGTATGAATGCGTTCTTGACATCCATTTGCCATAAGTCCAAGTCAGATTCGTAGGTAGTGAAAGAACAACCTTTACAATGTGTAGCTTAGCCACCGGTGCAAATGTATCAGTATAGTCCTCTCCATATGTCTGAGTGAAACCTCTTGCAACTAGACGTGCCTTGTACCTTTCTATGTCCCCATTGCTCTTATACTTGATGGTGAACACCCACTTGGAACTCACAGCCTTCTTGCCTTTGGGAAGTTCTTGTATATCCCATGTATGATTCCTTTCCATAGCTCCCTTCTCATCTCTTACTGCATCTAACCATTCTTTCTTGCTCTCAGCTTCTTCATAAGTCCTTGGAATCTGACTTTGTTCAATCTTTCCAAGGAATGCTTGATGACTAGATGGCAAGAGGTCAAGGGAACAAACAGCTTGTATGGGATGAGCCACGGCCTGGTTGTTGTAGAATACCCTAGTGTTCCTAAGTCTAGTACTCCTCCTTAAATGCTGAACAGGTGGTGCAGCCTCCTCTACAACCGTTTCCTCTTCCATTTGGTGAATAGGTTCCTCTATACCCACTTCCAAGTCGTCTTGTTCTTGATTTTGGGCCATAGCTTCTTCTTGGATTGGAGTTGGTTCTTGAGTTACCACCCCTTGTTCATTCTCTTGGGTATCTTGTGAACTACTTAAGGTTCTTGTTTCTTCGTGTCTTGAATCCTTTGGCAGATCATTTCCCAAATGATTCAAGAGAAACCTCAAACTCGTAGCCAAATCAGAAGGTGACCTTGAGAGATCCTTCAATCCTTCCCAATCTTTCTGATCATAATAGCTTTGTTCTTCTATGAACTTGACATCTCTAGACACATATGTCCTGTTGTTGCTCGGATCATAGCACTTATAACCCTTTTGTGTTGTCGAATATCCAAGGAACATACACTTGATGCTCTTTGCCTCCAACTTGTTTCTTAGATCACCTGGAACATACACAAAGCACACACACCCAAATACACGTAAATGATCAATGGAAGGTTTAGTTTTATTGAGTACCTCAAATGGGGATATATCTTGCAAGACTTTGGTTGGAATCCGATTGATGAGGTAGCAAGCAACCAAGACTGCATCTCCCCAAAAAACTTTTAGGAACATTGGTATGAAACATCATGGATCTTGCTACTTCCATTAAGTATCGGTTCTTCCTTTCAGCAACTCCATTTTGTTGTGGTGTGTGTGGACAGCTAGTTTGATGTAGTATTCCATGTTTGTTTAGATGAGCTTTGAATCTTTGACTTGTGTATTCCCCTCCATTATCTGATCTTAACACTTTGATCTTGGCATTGAATTGATTAGTAACATAATTATGAAAGTTTATAAATGCCTCATAAACCCTATCTTTAGATGGAAGTAATGTAACCCATGTATATTTCGATTTCTCATCTATAAAGGTCACAAAGTATTTATTCCTATCTCTAGACATGTAAGGTGAGGTCCAAACATCGGAATGTACTAAATCAAAGCAATGCTCATAAATTGTAGACGATTTAGGGAAAACAACACGACAATGTTTGCCAAGGATACAAGCCTCACAAACTGAGTGATCATAAGCGACATTAGGAATTATTAAGCTTAAAGCACGAGCATGAGGATGTCCTAATCTAGCATGCCATAAGACATCTTTATTAGCAAAAACACAAGATTTGAAAGCTAAGGAATCCAAATTGCTTGGAGGGTCTTCAAGAACATAGAGCTCATCTTGAGTTACACCACCTCCAAGTATCTTACCACTCTTAATATCCTGAAAGTAAACATTGTTAGGCCCAAATGTAACATTGCAATTGAGGTCTTTAGTAGCCTTTTTGACAGAAACTAGATTAGACTTAAATTTAGGTACAAAGAATGCATTAGTTTCTTTGTCAAATAGTCTTAATTTTCCGGTTCCTTCAATTGGAATACCCTTACCATCAGCTATAGTTACTTGTCCTAGACATGGTTCAATGTTCTTTAACAACCTAGCATTGCTAATCATATGGTGAGAAGCACCTGAATCCACTACCAACTTATGATCTGGTTTATCAAGCGATTTATGGGAGTAGAGTGTGATACCGGAGAGTTTTGAGGCATAGGCCTTGATGAGATCCTCCAAGTCACTCTTCTTAACATACTCCATGGATACATTCATAGCTAGCTCCCCTCCTTGGTTGGATGAACTTGCCGGTTCAGTCGCAACCATTTGAGAGATGTTAGCCTTTGAATCCTTGAACCGGTTTGGCTTGAGATGAGGATGAAGTATCCAGCACTTGTCCTTGATGTGGCCATTCCTCTTACAATGCTCACACATCACACTCTTCCTATCCTCTTGCTTAAACACGCTTTTGTTGGCCATGACTAGTTCTCCTTTACCACCAAACAAACCAATGTTGCCTTGCTCCCTTTGAATCCGTGAGCACACCTCTTCGAAATCAGGGAGTTTTGGCTCTCTCAGGATGGACTTAATCACATCCTTAAAGGCTGGATTTAGGTTGAGAAGGAGCCCAAATATCTTGTCTTGTTCCTTCCTTTCATTAAGCACCTTTGGATCCATAGAACTTGGTCTCAACATGTCAAGCTCGGACCATGTTGACTGGAACTTGCCCAGGAATTTTGTGAACTCCATATCCTCTTGGTGTAGATCATTGAGAGCCTTCTTAACCTCATACACACGGCTGAGGTTTGAAACATCCCCATACACCCTCTTGAGAGTGTCCCAAAGAGACTTGGCAGTTTCACAATGTGAATAAGCTTCAAGAATGGATGGGTCCAATGAATTTTGGAGGAATCCAAGGACTGATTGATCTTCTTGGAACCACCTAGCTTCTTCTTTTCTTGTTGCCTCATCCTTCTTCTCCTTTGGATCATCTATAGATGGAGTATTATCCTCCAAGATGTGATTCCAAAGTCCTTTGCCACAAATGGCTGTCTTGATGGTTCTTGACCATAATGTGTAGTTCAAGCTTTTGAGAACTACTGCTATCACCGTAGGTTTCAGGCTGGAACTAATTTGAACTGTATCCTCCATTGTTAGGCTTTGAAGAGCTCAAAGGAAGCAGCTTTTATGGTTGAATGAAACCGTGAGTTTTTAGTCTAAAGACTGAGAGATTTTTGACAGAATTTTAGATTAGAAACTGAGAGATTTGAGTAGAAAAGATAAGAGAATGATCTTATGCTCTGATACCATGTAAGAATATTGAGATTATAGAGGAGAAATGTGAAGAATTGAATCTGAAAACTCAAAGAGAAGTATGAGAAAATGAGAAATGACTTAGACTTATGGAGAAGAATCTCCTAAGAGTGTCTTATACATTGAGTCTTTACAGCCCTTTTATAGAGGATTTACAATGTGAACACAAAAGAAAACGAATTCAAACTTGTGGATGAGTTTGAATAGAGGAGGAGCCTGTCAACAACCAATGAGAAGAGAGGAGACAGCATGGGCATGACTGTTTGGTGTGGTTGCCAAGACTGTGTGCAGCATGGGCATGACTGTTTGTGTGGTTGCCAAGACTGTGTGCAGCATGGGCATGACTTTTCCACCTTGATTCTTCTCCCAAGGTAGCTATTTAACCATTTCAACCATGTGGTTAATAATAACCCATACTTTTTCATTTCCCTTGTTATTCAAACTGAATTTTCGTGCTCACACTTGCCTTGTAGGTCAAGATAGGTCTTATTTGATTTTCCTATGTCAATATCTATAACATTCATCAGTAATCCTTCGGTAATATTTCGGTTGACAGATTCCACATAATTATTTTTTTTGAATAAATCAAAATTTCGTCAAAAATACATCAGTATTTCCGATGACTTTCCAAAAAAGTCCTATGTTTTTGGCAATTGTTTGTTTGACCGAACTGTAAACCTAAAGGGTCGTCGGTAGGTCGTCGGAGATGTCTATATGTGGTCGGAAACCGTCGGAAATCTGTTGGCAAAGTGTTTATTGTTAAAAATAATTTGTTAAAAATTTGTGATTATCTGTTAAAAATTCGTATTAATTTGTTAAAAATTCGTGATAATCTTCTAATTTCCATTATAAATACGCTCTGGTCCTTCACAATTTCATCAGAACAAAAAGTCTTAACAAAATTTCTTCTTCAGGTTCCTATGATTATTTTCGATTGTGGATAGATAAACCTTGGTATGATTCAACTACGAGGGAATTGACGGATGAATTTGCGTAAGGTGTTGAGGAGTTCATGACATTTGCATCACACAATAGCATGACATCGGAATACGGTCAAATGTATTGTCCGTGTATTAAATGTCGAAATCATAAATTAATCTCTATTAGAGATGTACGTAATCATTTGTATAGGACTGAATTTATGCCGGGTTACAAAATTTCGTATTCACTTGGAGAAACTGATGCAATGATGCAATATTATGGTAGTACTTCAAAAACGTTAGATAGTACTAATGTTAGGGTAGAGGAACCGCCATTATAAGTTGATATTAACAGAAGTACTGTTCAGATGGTGAATGATGCGTTTCGTGAACAAAGAGCATCGTACATTGAAGATAGGAGTAGAATAGAGGAACCTAATTTGGAAGCCAAATTTTTTTGATATGTTAGTATGCATCGAAGCAGCCTTTGTATAAAGGATGTAGATATGGATTATCGCATTTATCTCCTACAAGCAGGTTGATGACGATAAAGGCAGATTTCAACTTGGCTGAAGACTGTGTGAATGTGATTTCTGATTTTGTCAGAGATATATTACCTGAAGATAATATTGCACCCACTTCATATTATGAGGTTCAAAAACTTGTAGCTGGTCTTGTATTGCCGTATCAGATGATCAATGTATGTATTGAAAATTGCATGATCTATTGGAGAAATGATGAAAACCGCATGAAGTGTCGATTTTGTCACAAACCTCGATTTCAAGAGACAAGTGGCAGAGTACCAATTCTGCATAAATAGATGTGGTATTTGAGACTAACAGAGAGGTTAAAGAGGTTATATCAATTGGAACACACGACAAAGCCTATTAGATTGCATCCATAACATAACTCAAATGGAGAAATTGTGCATCCCTCAGATGCATAAGCATGGATACATTTTAAAGAAGTTTATCCTAGTTTTGCTTATGAGCGTAAGAACATATACCTCGGGTTATCTACAGATGCATTCAACCCTTCTGGGAAGCATGGGAGGCAATATTCGTCGTGGCCTGTTATCGTGACACCTTATAATTTTCTTCCATCGTGGTGCATGAAACGAGAGTTTTTGTTTCTAACAATTCTCATCCCCGGTCCAGAGCATCCTAAGCGATAGTTTGATATTTTCTTGCAGCCACTAATTAGTGAATTAAAAATGTTGTGGGAAGATGGTGTCGAAGCATTCAATGTTTCCAACCAACATAATTTCTTGATACAAGCAGTACTAGTGTGGAAAATAAGTGATTTTCCAGCATATGATATATTATCAGGATGGTGGACGCATGGAAGATTAGCATGCCCATATTGTCAGGATAATACTGATGCGTTCCCACTGAAACACGGACGAAAGACTAGTTGGTTCGATTGTTATCGTCGATTTCTACCACAAGATCATCCATATCACCGGGGCACGACATTGTTTAGGAAAAACAAAAACATTTTTGATGGTCCACCTCCTATGCTTGACGGGAATTATATGATGACTCAACTTAGAGATTTTGGTGTTGAGAGAACGGTTTCCTGTGGAGGTAACGGACATTACCTTGTTGATGGTTGTGGCGAATACCATAATTGGCATATGAAGAGTATTTTTTGGGATTTACCATATTGTAAGGACCACTTGTTACGCCATAATCTAGATGTTATGCACATTGAGAAGAATTGTTTGGACAACATAATGAATACCATTCAAAATGGGCAAGGAAAACACAAAAGATCATTTGAAAGCTAGATTGGATTTGCCTGATATTTGTTCCCGCAGGGAACTACATGTAATGTCAAATGGAAAATCAATGTCTCCCACATTCCAGTTGGATACGCATGCATAAGACAAATTCTTTGAGTGGATTAACCATAGTGTCCAATTTTCAGACGGATACACATCTAAACTTCGTAATTGTATCGATACTATTGAAGGCAAATTTTCAGCGATGAAAAGTCATGATTTTCATGTTGTCATGCAAAGACTATTTCCATTGGCCTTTAGCGGTCTTCTACCTAAAAACTTCTACGGAGAAATTGCAAGTACGTTGACATTATTTTAAATATAATTAATCATAATTTTATATATTATATGATATTAACTTTTTATTATGAAGGGATTGGTGCTTTTTCTGAAATTTATGTACAAGATCACTTACTGGAGATGATATCCAAAATTTGGAGTGCCTCCAGATCATTTGCAGCATCTTGAGGCCGTCCACACCAACAAAAAGTCTGGTCGCATCCAAGATGGCCTCGTTAGTGAGATCCTCAAAAAAGTGAAAAAGAAAAAAACTGTCGCCGAATTGCCTCGTCTTGAGATTAACCATCTGGTTTGTAATGTAAGTTTGAATTCACTTTTTATTTATTTTTATATTTAATATAATAATATTTTCTAGTAATATTTTGAAATTTTATACATGAAATACCATTTTTAAAGGGTCGCCATCGAAGACTCTGTAGAGTTGTAAATACCAGTAGGGTAACATCTGCGGCTGGAAATTAGGAGAATGCTCAACTTAAATAAAAAATGGCAGGTATGGAGATAGAGATGACCAAGCTGAAATATTTTGTAGATTTTATGTTAATCAAATTTCCGGATTATCCTGTTCAATTTTTTCCTCCTTCTACTTCTCCTCTGATGTAATTTGTAGATTTTAGATTTTAAAACAATTAAAATTTAATTATTATTATATTTTCAATTTGAAATATTATTTTTAATTTATTGCTTTAATATTTTCATTAAATATTTAAAAATAATTATTAAATTTAATAATTTAAAATTTTTTTAAACATTTTAAAACAATTATTATTTTTTTTCAAATGTTTGGTTAATTCCCAAGGATGCGTTATCACTAATATCTCGGGAATTACCGATAGACAGAGCTCCGTCAGGAATTGTATTTATCACGATAGCGTCAAAAAAGTTCCCCACGGCTAAAAACCGTCGGTAAATACCGACAACTATACACCATTGGCTATGCGTTGGTTGTTTCCGATGCCATGTATCATCGGTATTAGGTATGTCATTCCCGACGGCACATTTCATCGGAAATCATCGGCGATGAACCGATGGACGACTTCCATCGCAAATACGTCTGTAATCCCCGACGGATACAGCCCATCGAATATCAGTCGGTTATTGCCGATGGGTAGTCTTTATCACAAACCTGTTGGGACTTCTCAATTATTTCCCGATAGAATATGGTTTCCGACAAAATAGTCCCCACTGAACACCTTTTGTTGGAAATCCGTCGGGAAAAGAATTTCCCGATGGATTGCCGACGAATATTGTCTTCAGGAATTAGATGTTTTCTTGTAGTGATCTCGAATTGATCGGCTAATTAAATTGTTCATTCTAAACTAATCTTTGTTGCTCATTCAGCAAAGGTTTACAACTGAAGCATAATGCATGGTATCACGCAGTTTAGGATAGATTGGATTACTTGGAGGCTTTTTCGTACCTATTTCGATCTTAAATTTTGTCACAATATATAAAACTGAGCTAGCTTAACGTGGCCGTTGGATTCGTGTCATTCTGAACTCTGAATCAAAAGTTAAAGAGGATTTAGTGCGGACATGTCAAATTGATTAGCCAGTTAAATTGATCATTCTAAACTGATCACTGGTGCTCATTGTGCAAAAGTTTACAAATGAAGCATAATGCATGAAATCACACAGTTTGGGATAGATTGGATTAACTAGAGGTTTTCTCATAGCTATTTCGGTCTTTACTTTTGTCACAATATAGAAAATTGAGTTAGCTAAATGTGGGCGTTGGATTCATGTAATTCTGAACACTAAATCAAAACTAAAAGACAATTTAGTGTGGACATCTCAAGTTGATCAGCCAGTTAAATTAATCACTAAACTGATCACTGGTACTCATTGAGCAAATGTTTACAAATAGCATAATACATGACATCACGCAGTTTGGGATAGATTGGATTACTTGGAGGATTTGTCGTAGCTATTTTGGTCTTAAATTTTGACACAATATAGAAAGTTGAGCTTGCTTAACGTGGGCGTTTGATTTGTGTCATTCTGAACTCCGAATCAAAGTTAAAGACGATTTAGTGCTGACATGTGAAGTTGATCGGCTAGTTAAGTGTATGATTCTAAACTGATCACTGGTGCTCATTGGGAAAAGGTTTACAAATGAAGCATAATACATGGCATCACATAGTTTGGGATAGATTGGATTACTTTTAGGATTTTTCGTAATTCTTTGGTCTTAAATTTTGTCAAAATATCAAAAATTATGCTAGCTTAACATGGACGTTAAATTCATTTCATTCTAAACTCTGAATCAAATGTTAAAAACGATTTAGTGCGGACATTTTAAACAGATCGGTCAGTTAAATTGATCATTCTAAACTCGTCACTGTGGCTCATTAAGCATATGTTTACAAATGAAGCAGAATGCATGACATCACGCAGTTTTGGGATAGATTGTATTACTTGGAGGCTTTATCCTAGCTATTTAGGCTGAAATTTTGTCACAACATAGAAAGGTTAGCTAGCTTAACGTGGGCATTGGATTTGTGTCATTCTGAACACTAAATTAAAAGTTAAAGATGATTTTGTGCGGACATGTCAAGTTGATCGACAAGTTAAATTGATCATTCTAATGTGATCATTGATACTCCTTGAGTAAAGGCTTATAAATGAAATATAATGCATGGTATCAAGCAGTTTGGGATAGATTGGATTACTTTGAGGCTTTGTCAGCTCTTGCACTCTCAAATGTCGTCACAATATGGAAACTTGAGCTAGTTTAACCTAGGTGTTGAATTCATGTCATTTTGAGCTCTATATCAAAAGTTAAAGATGATTTAGTGCGGATATGTCAAGTTGATCATCTAGTTAAAGTGATCGTTCTAAACTTATCGTAGGTGCTCGTTGAGCAAAAGGTTTACAAATAAAGCATAATGTATGGCATCACACCATTCGAGATAGATTGGATTACTTGGAGGCTCTGTCGTAGCTATTTCTGTCTTAAATTTTGTCACAATATAGAAAATTGAGCTAGCTTAAGCTGGGCTTTGGATTCGTTTCATTCTTAACACCAAACTAAAAGTTAAAGACGATTTAGTGTGAACATGTCAAGGTTATCAACCAGCTAAATTGATGATTCTAAACTGATCACTAGTGCTCATTGAGCAAAGGTTTACAAATGAAGCATAATGCATAGCATAACGCAGTTTGGGAAAGATTGGAATAGTTGGACATTTTTCCGTAGCTATTGCGGTCTTCAATTTCGTCACAATATGGAAACTTGAGCTAGCTTAATGTGGGCGTTAGATTTGATTCATTCTTAACACTTAATAAAAAGTTAAAGATTATTTAGTGTGGACATATCAACTTGATCGGCTAGTTAAATTGATCATTCTAAACTGGTCATTGGTGCTCATTGAGCAAAAGTTTACTAATGAAACATAATGCATGGCATCACGTAGTTTGGGATAGATTCGATTTGGATGCTTTGTCGTAGCTATTTCAGTCTTAAATTTTGTTACAATATAGAAGATTGAGGTATCTTAACGTGGGCGTTGGATTCATGTGATTCTCACCACCAAATGAAAAGTTAAAGAAGATTTAGTGCGAATATATTAAGTTGATCGGCCAGTTAAATTGAGAATTCTAAACTGATCACTGGTGCTCATTGAGCAAAGGTTTACAAATGAAGCATAATGCATGATATCATGCAGTTTAGGATAGAATGGATAACTTGGAGGCTTTATATTTTGGCCTTAAAATTTGTCACAGTGGAGAAAACTGAGCTAGCTTAACATGGGCGTTGGATTCGTGTCATTCTGAATTCTGAATCAAAAGTTAAAGAAGATTTAGTGCTAGCATGTCAAGTTGATTGGCTAGTAAAATTGATCATTCTAAACTGGTCATTGGTGCTCATTGAGCAAAGGTTTATAAAAGAAACATAATGCATGGCATCACCCAGTTTGGGATAGATTGGATTACTTGGCGGCTTTGTCGTAGCTATTTCGGTCTTCAATTTTGTCACAATATAGACGAATTTTCTAGTTTAACGTGGGCGTTGAATTCGTGTCATTCTAAACTCTTAATCAAAAAATAAAAAGATTTGGTTCGGACATGTAAAACTTCTCCGCTAGTTAAATTGATCATTCCAAACTGATCACTGGTGCTGATTGAGCAAAGGTTTAAAAATGAAGCATAATGCATGACACCACGCAGGTCGGGATAGATTGGACTACTTTATGGGTTTTTCATAGCTATATTGGTGTTAAATTTTGTCACAATAGAGAAAATGGAGCTAGCTTAACGTGGGCGTTGAATTTGTGTCATTCTTAACTCTGAATCAAAAGTAAAAATGATCGACTAGTTAAATAGATCATTCTAAACTGATCATTGTTGCTCATTGAGCAAAGGTTTACAAATGAAGCATGATGCATGGCATTACGATGTTTGGGATAGATTGGAGTACTTGGAGACTTTATCGTAGCTGTTTTGGTCTTAAATTATGTCACAATATAGAAAATTTACCTAGCTTAACTTGGTCATTGGATTCGTGTCACTCTGAACATTAAATAAAAAGTTAAGGATGATTTAGTGTGAACATGTCATGTTGATCAGCCAGTGAAATTATTCATTCTGAACTGATAATTGGTGCGCATTGAGCAAATGTTTAAAAATGAAACATAATGAATGGTAACATTTAATTTCGGATAGATCGTATCACTTAGAGGGTTTATCGTAGCTATCTCGTTCTTAAATTTTTTCACAATATAAAAAATTGAGCTATCTTAACGTGGGCGTTGGATTCGTGTCATTCTGAACTATAAATAAAAAAAGACGATTTAGTGTGGCCATGTCAAACTGATCGGCCAGTTAAATAGATCATTCCAAACTGATCACTTTCGCTAATTAAGTAAAAGTTTACAAATAAAGCGTAATGCATGGCATCACGCACTTCGGGAAAGATGAGATTACTTGGAGGATTTTTCGTAGCTATTTTGGTCTTAAATTTTGTGACAATATAGAAAATTTGGCTAGCTTAACGTGGGCGTGGATTCGTGTAATTCTAAATACTAAATCAAAACTTACAGACGATTTAGTGCGAACATGTAAGGTCTATCGACCAGTTAAATTGATCATTCTACACTGATCATTAGGCTTCATTGGGCAATAGTTTACAATGAAACATAATGCATGGCATCAAGTAGTTTGGGATAAATTGGATTACGTAGAGGCTTTGTCGTAGCTATTTAGGTTTTAAATTTTGTCGCAATCTAGAAAATTGAGCTACTTTAACGTGGGCGTTGTCTTTCTGAACTTTGAATCAAAAGTTAAAAAAAAATTAGTGTGGACATGTCAAAATACTTAGCCACTTAAATTGATCATTCTAAACTGATCACTAGTGCTCATTGAGCAAATGTTTACGAATGAAGCATAATGCATGGAATCACGGAGTTTGGGATAGATTGGATTACATGGAGGATTTGTCATAGCTATTTTGGTCTTAAATTATATCACAATATAGAAAATTGAGCTAGCTTAACATGAGCGTTGGATTCGTGTCATTCTGAACTCTGAATCAAAAGTTAAAAACGATTTAGTGCGGACATGTCAAACTGATCGGCCAGTTAAATAGATCATTCAAAACTGATCACTGTTGCTAATTGAGCAAAGGTTTATAAATAAAGCATAATGCATGACATGAGGCAGTTTGGGATACATTGGATTACGTGGAGGCTTTGTCATAGCTATTTGGGTCTTAAATTTTGTCACAGTATAGAAAATTGTGCTAGCTTAACGTGGCCGTTGGATTCATGTCATCGTGAACATTAAATAAAAACATAAAGACGATTTAGTGCGGACATGTCATTTTGATCGGCCTGTGAAATTAGTTATTCTTAACTGATCATTTGTGCTCATTGAGCAGATTTTTAAAAATGAAACATGCATGGCATCACTTAGTTTGGGATAGATTGGATTACTTGAAGGGTTTGTCGTAGCTATATCGGTGTTATATTTTGTCACAATAGAGAAAATGGAGCACGTTTAATGTGTGCGTTGGATTCGTGTCATTCTGAACTCTGAATCAAATGTTAAAGAGGTTTTAGTTTGGATATGTCAAACTGATCTGCCAGTTAAATAGATCATTCTAAACTGATCACTATTGCTCATTGAGCAAAGGTTTACAAATGAAGCATAATGCATGGCATCCCGCAGTTTGGGATAGATTGGACTACTTGGAGGCTTTTTCGTAGCTGTTTCGGTTTTAAATTTTGTCACAATATAGAAAATTGAGCAAGCTTAACTTGGGTGTTGGATTCGTGTCATTCTGAACACTAAATCAAAAGTTGAAGATGATTTAGTGCGAACATGTCAAGTCTATCGGCCAGTTAAATTGATCATTCTACACTGATCATTGGTGCTCATTGAGAAAAAGTTTACAAATGAAACATAATGCATGGCATCACGTATTTTGGGATAGATTCAATTATTTAATTAGAAGATTTGTTGTAGCTATTTCGTTCTTAAATTCTGTCGCAATATAGAAAATTGAGCTAGTTTAACGTGGGCGTTGGATTTGTGTCATTCTGAACTTTGAGTCAAAAGTTTAAAACAATTTAGTGTGGACATGTCAAACTGCTCGGCAATTTAAATTGAGCATCCAAACTGATTACTGGTGCTCATTGAGCAAAGGTTTACCAATGAAGCATAATGCATAGCATCACGTAGTTTGGGATAGATTGGATTACTTGGAAGATTTTTCGTAGCTATTTTGGTCTTATATTTTGTCACAATATTGAAAATTGAGCTAGCTTAACGTGGGCTTTGGATTCGTGTCATTCTGTACAATAAATCAAAAGTTAAAGATGATTTAGTGCACACATGTCAAGTATATTGGGCAATTAAATTGATTATTCTACACTGATCATTGGAGCTCATTGAGCAAAATTTTACAAATGAAACATAATGCATGGCATCACATAATTTGGGAAGATTGGATTTCTTAGAGGCGTTGTCATAGCTATTTTGGTCTTAAATTTTTCGCAGAATAGAAAATTAAGCTAGCTTAACGTGGGTGTTGGATTCGTGTCATTCTGAACTTTGAATCAAAAGTTAAAAACAATTTAGTGCGGACATGTCAAACTGCTAGGCAAGTTAAATTGATCATTCCAAACTGATCACTGGTGCTAATTGAGCAAAGGTTTACAAATGAAACACAATGCATGGGATCACGCAGTCTGGGATAGATTGGATTACTTGAAGGCTTTGCCGTAGCTATGCCAGTCTGAAATTTTGTCACAAAATTGAAAATTGAGCTTGCTTAACATGGGCGTTGAATTCGTGTCATTCTAAACTCTGATTTCAAAAGTTAAAGACGATTTAGTGCGGATATGTCAAACTGCTCGGCCAGTTAAATTGATCATTCCAAACTAATCACTGTTGCTCATTGAGCAAAGGTTTACTAATGAAGAATAATACATGACACCACCCAGGTTGGGATAGATTGCACTACTTGGAGGGTTTGTAGTAGCTCTATCGGTATTAAATTTTGACACAATAGAGAAAATGGAGCTAGCGTAACGTGGACTTTGGATTCGTGTCATTCTACACTCTTAATCAAAAGTGAAAGAGAATTTAGTGCGGATATGTTAAACTGATCGGCTAGTTAAATAGATCATTCTAAATTGATCACTCTTGCTCATTGAGCAAAAGTTTTAAAATTATTAATTTAGAATTTTTTTATTTTTAGGCACAAGAAATTGGAGCGCCTCCGGATCACTTGCAACTTCTCGAGGCCGTCCACACGAACAAAAAGACTGGTCGTATCCAAGATGGTCTCGTTAGTGAGATCATCGAAAAAGTAAAAAAGAAAAAAAGTTATAGTCTAACCCAGCAATCTCAAGTTGGTTCTTCATCTTCGGTCGCTGAATTGCCGCGTTCTGAGATTAACCGTCTCGTTCTTGATGTAAGTTTTTTTTTAAAATATATAATTAATATTATAATAATTTTCATTAAATTTTTTAATAATATTTTATATTTTTACAGGAAGTACCATTTTCAAAGGGTAGTCATCCAGGACTCGGGAGAGTTGTAGATACCGGTGGCGCAACATCTGCAGTTAGAAACGAGGAAAATGAGCATTTAAAAGAAAAAATGGCATCCATGAAAATAGAGATAAATAATCTCAAAAACTTTGTAGAAATGATAAAAAATAAATTGCCTAATGACTTTTTTTTCTCCTCCTTCTCCTTCTGCTCCTCCTTTGTAATTTGTAATTTAAAATAAATGTTTAATAATATTTATATTTATAATATTATTCTTATTAATTGTATGATTATTTTTAAAATATTAATTTAAATTTTAAAATCAAAATTTATTAATTTATTTTTTCAATTATTTGGTGTTTTCGACGGCTTAGGTCGTCGGAAACTCCCGACGGAAAATGCCGTCGGAAATTCCCGATGGAAAATGCCGTCGGAAATGTGTTGCTATATCCCGACGGTTATAAACCGTCGGGAAATATCATCGGACAATATTTCCGACGGCAAAAGTCATCAGAAAACACCCTAGATAATTCGTCGGTGATTACCGATGGATACGGACCATCGAATATCCGTCGGTTCTTTCCGACGGAACGTTGTCATCGCAAATCTGTTGGCAAATTCCGACGGCGAAATTCATCGCTAATCCGTCGGAAATTCCCGATAACTTCCCGACGGAATCGAATTCCCGACAAAATAGTCCCGATGGACTATTTTCGTCGGAAAGTAGTCGAGAATCGGTTTTACCGACGTGGTTCCGACGGATGTGGCCGTCGGAAATACGCTGTTTTCTTGTAGTGATTGGTTCTCATTGAGCAAAGGTTTAGAAATGAAACATAATGAATTGCATCACTTAGTTTGGGATAGATTGTATTACTTAGAGGCTTTGTCGTAGCTATTTCGGTTATAAATTTTGTCATAATATAGAAAATTGAGCTAGTTTAACATGGGCGTTGGATTCGTGTCATTCTGAACACTAAATCAAAAGTTAAAGACGATTTAGTTCAAACATGTCTAGTCTATCGGCCAGTTAAATTGATTATTCTACACTGATCATTGGTGCTCATTGAGAAAAAGTTTACAAATGAAACATAATGCATGGCATCACGAGTTTTGGAAGTGATTAGATTACTTAGAGGCTCTGCCATAGCTATTTTAATTTTAAATTTTGTCGCAATATAGAAAATTGAGCTTCCTTAAGGTGGGCATTGGATTCGTGTCATTGTGAACTTTGAATCAAAAGTTAAAAACAATTTAGTGCGGACATGTCAAACTGCTCGGCCATATAAATTGATCATTCCAAACTGATCACTGGTGCTCATTGAGCAAAGGTTTACAAATGAAGCATAATGCATGGCATGACGCAGTTTGGGATATATTGGATTACTTGGAGGCTTTGTCATACGTATTTCGGTCTTAAATTTTGTCACAATATAGATAATTGAGCTTGCTTAAGCTGAGCGTTGGATTCGTGTCATTCTGAACACTAAATCTAAAGTTAAAGATGATTTCGAGCGAACATGTCAAGTCTATCAGCCAGTTAAATTGATCATTCTGCACTGATCATTGGTGCTCATTAATGAGTAAAAGTTTACAAATGAAACATAATGCATGGCATCACGTAGTTCGGGATAGATGAAATTACTGAGAGGCTTTGTCGTAACTATTTCGGTCTTAAATTTAGTCGCAATATAGAATATTGAGCTAGCTTAACATGGGTGTTGGATTTATGTCATTCAGAACTCTGAATCAAAAGATAAAGGCGATTTAGAGCGGGTATGTAAAGTTGATCGGCCAGTTTAATTGTTCACTCTAAACTGATCATTGGTGCTCATTGAGCAAAGGTTTACAAATGAAGCATAATGCATGGCATCACGCTGTTTGGGATAGATTGGATTACTTGGGAGCTTTTTCATATGGCTGTTTTGGTCATTAATTTTGCGAAAATATTGTTTTTCTAGCTTAATGTGGGTGTTGAATTCGTGTCATTCTAAAATTTGAATCAAAAGTAAAAGACGATTTAGTGCTGACATGTAAAACTGCTTGGCCAATTAAATTGATCATTCCAAATTGTTCATTGGTTCTGATAGAGCAAAGGTTTACAAATGAAGCATAATGAATGACACCACGCGGGTTTGAATAGATTGGATTACTTGGAGGGTTTGTTGTAGCTATATCGGTGTTAAATTTTGTCACAATAGAGAAAATGGAGCAAAATTAATATGGGCGTTGGATTCGTATCATTCTGAACTCTGAATCAAAAATTAAACAGGATTTAGTTCAGATATGTCAAACTGATCAGCTAGTTAAATAGATCATTTAAAGTGATCACTGTTGCTCATTGAGCAAAGGTTTACAAATGAAACATAATGCATGACATCACACAGTTTGGGATAGACATGGATTACTTGGAATCTTTGTCGTAGCTTTTTTGGTTCGGATATGTCAAGTTGCTCGGCCAGTTTAATTGATCGTTTTATACTCATCATTGGTGGTCATTGAGCGAAGGTTTACAAATGAAGCATAATGCATGGCATCACGCAGTTAGGGATAGATTGGAATATTTGGAGGCTTTGTCATAGCTATTTCGGTCCTAAATTTTGTCACAATATAGAAAATTGTGATAGTTAACGTCGGCGTTGAATTCGTGTCATTATATACTCTAAATCAAAAGTTAAAGATGATTTAGTGCGTACATGTAAAAATGCTTGGCTACTTAAATTGATCATTCCAAACTGATCACTGGTGCTGATTTAGCAAAGGTTTAGAAATGAATCATAATGCATGACACCACACAGGTTGGGATAGGTTGGATTACTTGGAGGGTTTTCCGTACCAATTTTGGTGTTAAAAACTGCCACAATGTAGAAAATGGAACTAGCTTAACGTGGGTGTTGGAATTATTCCCAACTATAAATCAATAGTTAAAGAGGATTTAGTGCGGATATGTCAAACAGATCGGCTAGTTAAATAGATCATTCGAAACTTATCACTGTTGCTCATTGAGCAAAGGTTTACAAGTGAAGCATAATGCATGGCATGATGCAGCTTGGGATAAATTGGATCACTTGGAGGCTTTGTCGTAGCTATTTCGGTCTTAAATTTTGTCACAGTATAGAAAATTTATCTAGCTTAACATGGGCGTTGGAATGTGTCATTCTGAACATGAAATAAAATGTTAAACACAATTTAGTGAGTACATGTCATGTTGATCGGCCTGTGAAATTAATCATTCTTAACTGATCATTGGTGCCCATTGGGCAAAGGTTTAAAAATGAAACATAACGCATGACATCATTTAGTTTGGGATAGATTGGATTACTTAGAGGCCTTCTCATAGCTATTTCGGTGTTAAATTTTGACACAATAGAGAAAATGGAGCTAGCTTAACGTGGGCATTGGATTCGTGTCATTCTGAACTCTGAAACAAAAGTTAAAGAGGATTTAGTGCGGATATGTCAGACTTATCGGCCATTTGAATTGATCATTCTAAACTGATGACTATTGCTCATTGAGCAAAGGTTTACAAATGAAGCATGATGCATGGCATGACGAGTTTGGTATAGATTGGATTACTTGGAGGCCTTGTCGTAGCTATTTCGGTCATAAATTTGGTCACAGTAAAAATTTTTGCTAGCTTTATGTGGGCGTTTAATTCGTGTCATTCTAAACTCTGAATCAAATGTTAAAGACGATTTAGTGCGGACATGTTAAACTGCTCGGCCAGTTAAATTGATCATTCGAAACTGATCATTGCTGCTGATTGAGCAAAGGTTTACAAATGAAGCATAATGCATGACACCACGCAGGCTGGGATAAATTGGATTACTTGGAGGCTTTGTCGTATCTATTTTGGTATTAAATTTTGTCGCAATATAGAAAATTTAGCTAGCTTAACTTGGGCGTTGGATTCGTGTCCCTCAGAACATTAAATAGAAATTTAAGGACGATTTAGTGCGAACATCTCATGTTGATCGGCCAGTAAAATTATTCATTCCGAACTGATCATTGGTGCTCATTGAGAAAAGGTTTAAAAATGAAACAAAATGCATGCCATCACTTAGTTTCAGATAGATTGGATTACTTAGAAGCTTTGTCGTACTTGTTTTGGTATTAAATTTTTTCACAATATAGAAAATTGAGCTAGCTTAACGTTGGCATTGGATTCGTGTCATTCTGAACTCTAAATCAAAATTTAAAGTTGATTTAGTGCGGACATGTCAAATTGATCGGCTAGTTCAATAGATCATTCTAAACTGATAATTGTTGCAAATTAAGTAATGGTTTACAAATGAAGCATACTGCATGGCATAACGCAGTTTCGGAGAGATTGGATTACTTGTAGGCTTTGTCATAGCTACTTTGCTCTTAAATTTTGTCACAATATTGAAAATTGAGCTAGATTAACGGGAGATTTGGATTCATGTCATTTTGAACACTAAATCAAAACTTAAAGACGATTTAGTGCAAACATGTCAAGTAGCTATTTTGGTGTTAAATTTTATCACAATATAAAAAATGGAGCTAGTTTAACGTGGGCGTTGGAATCGTGTTATTCTGAACTCTGAAACAAAAGTTAACAAGATTTAGTGCAGATATGTCAAAGTGATCGGCTAGTTATATAGATTACTCTAAACTGATCACTGTTGCTCATTGAGCAAAGGTTTAGAAATGAAGCATAAGGCATGGCATCATGCAGTTTGGGGGGGGATTGGATTACTTGGAGGTTTTATCGTAGATATTTTGGTGTTAAATTTTGTCACAATATAGAAAATTGAGCTAGTTTAACGTGGGCGTTGGATTCGTGTCATTCTGAACACTAAATCAAAAGTTAAAGACGATTTAGTGCGAACATGCCAAGTTGATCTTCCAGTTAAATTGATCACTCTACATTGATCAGTGGTGTTTAGTGAGCAAAAGTTTACAAATGAAACATTATGCATGGCATTACATAGATTGGGATAGATTGGATTACTTTGAGGCTTTGTCGTAGCTATTTTGATCTTAGAGTTTGTCTCTATATTGAAAATTTAGCTAGCTTAACGTGGGCATTAGATTCGTGTCATTCTGAACACTAAATCAAAAGTTAAAGACGATTTAGTGCGAACATGTCAAGTTTAACGGCCAACTAAATTGATCATTCTACACTGATCATTGGTACTCATTGAGCAAAAGTTTAGAAATGAAACATAATGCATGGCATCACGTTGTTTGGGATAGATTCAATTACTTAGAGGCTTTGTCAAAACTATATTGGTCATAAACTTTGTCGCAATATAGAAAATTAAGGTAGTTTAATGTGGGCGTTGAATTCCTGTCAATCTAAACTCCTATCAAAAGTTAAAGACGATTTAGTGTGAAAATGTCAAACTTCTCGTCCATTCAAATGATCATTCCAAACTGATCACTGGTGCTCATTGAGCAAATGTTTACAAATGAAGCATAATGCATGACACCACGCAGGGTAAGATAGATTGGATTACTTGGAGGCATTGCTTAGCTATTTTGGTCTTAAATTTTGTCACAATATAGAAAATGAAGCTAGCTTAACATGGGCATTGGATTCGTGTCATTCTGAACTATGAATCAAAATTTAAGGAGGATTTATTGCGGATATGTCAAACTGATCGGTTAGTTAAATAGATCATTCTAAACTGATCACTTTTGAAAATTGACCAAAGGTTTACAAATGAAGCATAATGCATGGCATGACGAGTTTGGTATAGATTGGATTACTTGGAGGCCTTGTCGTAGCTATTTCAGTCTTAAATTTTGTCACAATAAAAAAATTTTGCTAGCTTGACGTGGGCGTTGAATTCGTGTCATTCTAAACTCTGAATCAAATGTTAAAGACGATTTAGTGCGGACATGTTGAACTGCTCGGCCAGTTAAATTGATCATTCCAAACCGGTCATTGCTGCTGATTGAGCAAAGGTTTACAAATGAAGCATAATGCATGACACCACGCAGGCTGGGATAGATTGGATTTCTTGGAGGGTTTGTCGTACCTATATCTGTGTTAAATTTTGTCACAATGGAGAAAATGGAGATAGCTTAATGTTGGCATTGGATTCATGTCATTCTAAACTCTGAATCAAAAGTTAAAGAGGATTTAGTGCGTATATGTCAAATTGATCGGCTAGTTAAATAGATCATTCTAAACTGATCGCTGATGCTCATTGAGCAAAGGTATACAATGGCATGACAAAGTTTGGAACAGATTCGATTACTTGGAGGCTTTATCGTATCTATTTTAGTATTAAATTTTGTCGCAATATAGAAAATTTAGCTAGCTTAACTTGGGCGTTGGATTCGTGTCCTTCAGAACATTAAATAGAAATTTAAGGACGATTTAGTGCGAACATCTCATGTTGATCGGGCAGTGAAATTATTCATTCCGAACTGATCATTGGTGCTCATTGAGCAAAGGTTTAAAAATGAAACAAAATGCATGCCATCACTTAGTTTCAGATAGATTGGATTACTTAGAAGCTTTGTCGTACCTGTTTTGGTATTAAATTTTTTCACAATATAGGAAATTGAGCTAGCTTAACGTTGGCATTGGATTCGTGTCATTCTGAACTCTAAATCAAAATTTAAAGATGATTTGTGCGGACATGTCAAATTGATCGGCTAGTTCAATAGATCATTGTAAACTGATTATTGTTGCTAATTAAGTAAAGGTTTACAAATGAAGCATACTGCATGGCATCACGCAGTTTCGGAGAGATTGGATTACTTGTAGGCTTTGTCATAGCTAGTTCGCTCTTAAATTTTGTCACAATATAGAAAATTGAGCTAGATAAACAGGAGATTTGGATTCATGTCATTTTGAACACTAAATTAAAACTTAAAGACGATTTAGTGCGAACATGTCAAGTAGCTATTTTGGTGTTAAATTTTATCACAAAATAAAAAATGGAGCTAGTTTAACGTGGGCGTTGGAATCGCGTTATTCTGAACTCTGAAACAAAATATAACAAGATTTAGTGCAGATATGTCAAAGTGATCGGCTAGTTATATAGATCACTCTAAACTGATCACTGTTGATCATTGAGCAAAGGTTTACAAATGAAGCATAAGGCATGGCATCATGCAGTTTGGGGGGGGGATTGGATTCCTTGGAGGTTTTATCGTAGATATTTTGGTGTTAAATTTTGTCACAATATAGAAAATTGAGCTAGTTTAACGTGGGCGTTGGATTCGTGTCATTCTGAACACTAAATCAAAAGTTAAAGACGATTTAGTGCGAACATGCCAAGGTGATCTTCCAGTTAAAATGATCATTCTACATTGATCAGTGGTGTTTAGTGAGCAAAAGTTTACAATTGAAACATTATGCATGGCATTACATAGATTGGGATAGATTGGATTACTTTGAGGCTTTGTCGTAGCTATTTTGATCTTAGAGTTTGTCTCTATATTGAAGATTTAGCTAGCTTAACGTGGGCATTGGATTCGTGTCATTCTGAACACTAAATCAAAAGTTAAAGACGATTTAGTGCGAACATGTCAAGTTTAACGGCCAACTAAATTGATCATTCTACACTGATCATTGGTACTCATTGACCAAAAGTTTACAAATGAAACATAATGCATGGCATCACGTTGTTTGGGATAGATTCAATTACTTAGAGGCTTTGTCAAAACTATATTGGTCATAAATTTTGTCGCAATATAGAAAATTGAGGTAGTTTAACGTGGGCGTTGAATTCCTGTCAATCTAAACTCCTATCAAAAGTTAAAGACGATTCAGTGTGAAAATTTCAAACTTCTCGGCCTTTCAAATGATCATTCCAAACTGATCACTGGTGCTCATTGAGCAAAAGTTTACAAATGAAGCATAATGCATGACACCACGCAGGGTAAGATAGATTGGATTACTTGGAGGCTTTGCTTAGCTATTTTGGTCTTAAATTTTGTCACAATATAGAAAATGAAGCTAGCTTAACATGGGCATTGGATTCGTGTCATTCTGAACTATGAATCAAAATTTAAGGAGGATTTATTGCGGATATGTCAAACTAATCGGTTAGTTAAATAGATCATTCTAAACTGATCACTGTTGCAAATTGACCAAAGGTTTACAAATGAAGCATAATGCATAGCATGACGAATTTGGTATAGATTGGATTACTTGGAGGCCTTGTCGTAGCTATTTCAGTCTTAAATTTTTTCACAATAAAAAAATTTTGCTAGCTTGACGTGGGCGTTGAATTCGTGTCATTCTAAACTCTGAATCAAATGTTAAAGACGATTTAATGCGGACATGTTAAACTGCTCGGCCAGTTAAATTGATCATTCCAAACTGATCATTGCTGCTGATTGAGCAAAGGCTTACAAATGAAGCATAATGCATGACACCACGCAGGCTGGGATAGATTGCATTTCTTGGAGGGTTTGTCGTACCTATATCTGTGTTAAATTTTGTCACAATCGAGAAAATGGAGATAGCTTAATGTAGGCATTGGATTCATGTCATTCCAAACTCTGAATCAAAAGTTAAAGAGGATTTAGTGCATATATGTGAAATTGATCGGCTAGTTAAATAGATCATTCTAAACTGATCGTTGATGCTCATTGAGCAAAGGTATACAATGGCATGACAAAGTTTGGAATAGATTGGATTACTTGGAGGCTTTGTCGTATCTATTTTGGTATTAAATTTTGTCGCAATATAGAAAATTTAGCTAGCTTAACTTGGGCGTTGGATTCGTGTCCTTCAGAACATTAAATAGAAATTTAAGGACGATTTAGTGCGAACATCTCATGTTGATCGGGCAGTGAAATTATTCATTCCGAACTGATCATTGGTGCTCATTGAGCAAAGGTTTAAAAATGAAACAAAATGCATGCCATCACTTAGTTTCAGATAGATTGGATTACTTAGAAGCTTTGTCGTACCTGTTTTGGTATTAAATTTTTTCACAATATAGAAAATTGAGCTAGCTTAACGTTGGCATTGGATTCGTGTCATTCTGAACTCTAAATCAAAATTTAAAGATGATTTAATGCGGACATGTCAAATTGATCGGCTAGTTCAATAGATCATTGTAAACTGATTATTGTTGCTAATTAAGTAAAGGTTTACAAATGAAGCATACTGCATGGCATCACGCAGTTTCGGAGAGATTGGATTACTTGTAGGCTTTGTCATAGCTACTTCGCTCTTAAATTTTGTCACAATATAGAAAATTGAGCTAGATAAACGGGAAAGACGATTTAGTGCGAACATGTCAAGTAGCTATTTTGGTGTTAAATTTTATCACAATATAAAAAATGGAGCTAGTTTAACGTGGGCGTTGGAATCGTTTTATTCTGAACTCTGAAACAAAAGTTAACAAGATTTAGTGCAGATATGTCAAAGTGATCGGCTAGTTATATAGATCACTCTAAACTGATCACTGTTGCTCATTGAGCAAAGGTTTACAAATGAAGCATAAGGCATGGCATCATGCAGTTTGGGGGGGGGATTGGATTACTTGGAGATTTTATCGTAGATATTTTGGTGTTAAATTTTGTCACAATATAGAAAATTGAGCTAGTTTAACATGGGCGTTGGATTCGTGTCATTCTGAACACTAAATCAAAAGTTAAAGACGATTTAGTGCGAGCATGCCAAGTTGATCTTCCAGTTAAATTGATCATTCTACATTGATCAGTGGTGTTTAGTGAGCAAACGTTTACAAAAGAAACATTATGCATGGCATTACATAGATTGGGATAGATTGGATTACTTTGAGGCTTTATCGTAGCTATTTTCGTATCTATTTAGGTCTTAAATTTGTCACAATATAGAAATGGAGTTAGCTTAACGTTGGCGTTTGATTTGTGTCATTATGACCTCTAAATCAACAGTTATGAACGATTCAGTGCAGACATGTCAAGTTGATCGGCCAGTTAAAATGACCATTCTAAATTGGTCATTGGTGCTCATTGTGCAAAGGCTTATAAATTAATCCTAATGCATGACATCACGCAGTTTGAGATAGATTGCATTACTTTAATGCTTTGTCTAGCTCTTTCAGTGTCATATGTTTTCAATACATTGAATTTTGAGCTAACTTAACGTGGGCATTGGATTCATGTCATCTTGATCTCTAAATAAAAAGTTAAAAATGATATAGTGGAGACATGTCAAGGTTATCAGTTAGTTAAAATAATCATTATAAACTGATCATTGGTGCTCCTTGAGTAAATTTTTATAAATTAAGCATAATGCATGGCATCACGCAGTTTGAGATAGATTGAATACTTGGAGGCTGGGTCATAGCTATTTTAATATCAAATTTTGTCACAATATAGAAAATTGAGATAGCTTAACGTGGGTGTTGGATTCGTGTAATTTTGAAATCTAAATGAAAAGTTTGGGACAATTTAGTGCGGACATGTTAAAATGATCAGCTAGTTCAAATATTCATTCTAAACTGATCATTGGTTCTCCTTGAGTAAAGGGTTATAAATTAAGCGTAATGCATGGCATCACGCTGTTTGTGATAGATTGAATTGCTTGGAAGCTTTGTCGTAGCTATTTTGGTCTTAAATTTTGGCACAATATAGAAAATTGAGTTAGCTTAACGTGGGTGCTGGATTCGTGTCATTCAGACCTCTAAATAAAAGTTATGGACGACTTAGTGCGGAAATGTTAAGTTGATCGGCCAGTTAAAATGATCATTCTAAACTGGTCATTGGTGCTCCTTGACTAAAGGCTTATAACTAAAGCATAATGCAAGACATCACACAATTTGGGATAGTTTGCATTACTTTGATGCTTTGTCTACTTCTTTCAGTGTCAAATGTTTTCACAATATGGAAATTTGAGCTAGTTTAACGTGGGGTTGGATTCATGTCATTTTGAGCTCTAAATAAAAAGTTAAAGACAATTTGGTGAGAACATGTCAAGTTGATCGGACAATTAAAATGATCATTCTAAACTGGTCATTGGTGCTCCTTGAAAAAAGGCTTATAAATGAAGCATAATGTTTTATATCACGCAGTTTGGGATATATTGCATTATAGTGATGCTTTGTCTATCTCTATCAGTGTCAAATGTTTTCACAATATGGAAATTTGAGCTAGGTTAAAGTGGGCGTTGGATTCATGTCATTTTAAGCTCTAAATAAAAAGTTAAAGACGATTTAGTGCGGACATGTCAAGTTGATCAACTTATTAAAATGATCATTCTAAACTCCACATTGGATATCATTGAGTAAAGGCTTATAAATGAAGTATGATGCACAGCGGCACAAAGTTTGGGATAAATTGTATTACATGGAGGCTTTGTCATAGCTATTTTATTCTTAAATTTTATCACAATATAGAAAATTGAGCTAGCTTAACGTGGGTGTTGGATTTGTGTCATTTTGAAACCTAAATGAAAAGTTAGATTTAGTGCAGACATGTTAAGTTCATTAGCTAGTTCAAATGATCATTCTAAATTGATCATTGGTTCTCCTTGAGTAAAGATTTATTAACTAAGCATAATGCATGGCGTCATGCAATTTGGGATAGATTGGATTGCTTGGAGGCTTTGTCATAGCTACTTTATTCTTAAATTTTGTCACAATATAGAAATTCAGTTCGCTTAAGGTGGGCCTTGGATTCGTGTCATTCTGACCTCTAAATAAAACGTTATGGACGATTTAGTGCGGACATGTCAAATTGATAGGCAAGTTAAAATGGGCATTCTAAACTGGTCATTGGTGCTCCTTTAGTAAAGGCTAATAAATGAAGCATAATGCATGACATCACGCAGTTTGGGAGAGATTGCATGATTTTGATGCTTTGTCTAGCTCTTTCAGTCTCAAATGTTTGCACAATATAGAAAATTGAAATAGCTTAACGTGGGCGTTGGATTCATGTCATTTTGAGCTGTAAATCAAAAGTTAAAGACGATTTACTGCGGACATGTCAAGTTGATCAGCAGGTTAAAATTATCATTCTAAACTGATCATTGGTGCTCGTTGAGTAATGGCTTATAAATGAAGAATAATGCATCGCGTCACGAAGTTTCGGAATGATTGGATTACTAGGAGGATTTTTCTTAACTATTTCGGTCTTAAATTTTGTCACTGTATAGAAAATTTAGTTAGCTCAACGTGGATGTTAGATTCGTATCATTTTGAACTCTAAATCAAAGTTACGCATGGTTTACTGCAGATATGTCAAGTTTATCAGCTAGTTAAAATGATCATTCTAAACTAATCATTGGTGCTACTTTAGTAAAGGCTTAAAAATTAAACATAATGCATGGCATCACACAGTTTGTGATAGATTAGATTGCTTGGGGTTTTGTTGTAGCTATTTCAGTCTTAAATTTTGTCACAATAGAGGAAATTGAGTTACCTTAACTTGGGCGTTGGATTCGTGTCATTCGGACCTCTAAATCAAAACTTATGAACGATTTAGTGCAGATATGTCAATTTGATCGGCCAGTTAAAATAATCATTCTAAATGTGTCATTGGTGCTCCGTTAGTAAAGGCTTACCAATGAAGCATAATGCGACATCACACAATTTGGATTCCTCTCATTCTGACCTCTAAATCAAAAGTTATGGACGATTTAGTGCGGACATGTTAAGTTGATCGGCCAGTTAAAATTATAATTCTAAATTGGTCATTGGTGTTCCTTTAGTAAAGGCTTATAAAGGAAGCATAATGCATGACATCACGCAATTTGCGATAGATTGCATTACTTTGATGCTTTGTCTACCTATTTCAGTCTCAAATGTTTTCACAATATGGAAAATTGAGCAAGCTTAACGTTCGCATTGGATTCATGTCATCTTGAGCTCTAAATAAAAAGGTAAAGATGATTTACTACAGACATGTCAAGGTTATTGGCTAGTTAAAATGATCTTTCTAAACTTATCACTGGTGCTCATTACGTAAAGGCGTATAAATAAAGCATAATGCATAGCATCACAGAATTTGGGATAGATTGGATTACTTGGAGGCTTTGTAATAGCTATAATAGTCTTAAATTTTGTTTCATTATAGAAAATTTAGCAAACCTTAATGTGGGTGTTGGATTCATGTCATTTTGAACTCTAAATCAAAAAGTTACGGACCATTTATTGGAGACATGTCAAGTTGATTGGCCAGTTAAAATGATCATTCAAAGTTGATCTTCGGTGCTCCTTGAGTAAAGGCTTATAAATGAATCGTAATGCATGGCATCACGAAGTTTGGAATATATTGGATTGCTTGGAGGCTTTGTCGTATCTATTTTGTTGTTAAATTTTTCTCAATATAGAAAATTGAGTTAGCTTAACATGGGCATTCGATTCATGTCATTTTAACTTATAAATCAAAAGTTATGAACGATTTAGTGAGGACATGTCAAGTTACTCGGCCAGTTAAAATGATCATTCTAAACGTTTTATTGGTGCTCCTTGAGTAAAGGCTTATAAATGAAACATAATGCATGGCATCACGCAGTTTGGGATCGATTGGATTGCTTGGAGGATTTTTCGTAGCAATTTCAATATTAAATTTTTTCACAATATCGAAAATTGAGTTAGCTTAACGTGCGCGTTGGATTTGTGTCATTCGGACCTCTTAATCAAAAGTTATGAATGATTTAGTGTGGATATGTCAAGTTGATCGGCCAATTAAAAAAATCATTATAAACGTGTCATTGGTGCTCCGTTAGTAAAGGCTTGCCAATGAAGCATAATGCATGACATCACACAATTTGAGATAGATTGCATTACTTTGATGCTTTGTCTACCTATTTCAGTGTCAAATGTTTTCACAATATGGAAAATTGGGCAAGTTTACTGTGGACATTGGATTCATGTCATCTTGAGCTCTAAATAAAAAATTAAAGATGATTTAGTACAGACATGTCAAGGTTATTGGTTAGTTAAAATGATCTTTCTAAACCGATCATTAGTGCTCATTATGTAAAGGCGTATAAATAAAGCATAATGCATAGCATCAAATAATTTGGGATAGATTGGATTAATTGAAGGCTTTGTTATAGCTATTTTTGTCTTAGATTGGATTCGTGTCATTCTAACATCTACATCAAAAGTTGTGGACGATTTATTGAGTACATGTCAAATTAATCGGCTAGCTAAAATGATCATTCTAAACTTGTCATTGGTGCTCCTTGAGTAAAGGCTTTTAAATGAAGCATAATGCATGGCATCACGCGGTTTGGGATAGATTGGATTACTTGGACGCTTTTTCGTAGCTATTTCAATCTTTAATTTTTTTTCACAATATAGAAAATTGAGTGAGCTTAACGTGGGCGTTTGATTTGTGTCATTCTGACCTCTAAATCAGTAGTAATGGATGGTTTAGTGCGGACATGTCAAGTTGATCAGACAGTTAAAATGATCATTCTAAACTGGTCATTGGTGCTTCTTGATTAAAGGCTTATAAATGAAGCATAATGCATGGCATCGTGCCGTTAGGAATAGATTGCATTACTTTGATGCTTTGTCGTAGCTAATTCAGTCTAAAATGTTATAACAGTATAGAAAATTGAGCTAGCTTAACGTGGGCATTGGATTCATGTCATCTTGAGCTCTAATTAAAAATTAAAACACTATTTAGTGCTGACATGCAAAGTTGGTCAGCTAATTAAAATCATCATTCTAAACTGATCACTGGTGCTCGTTGAGTTAAAGATTATAAATTAAGATTGCATCACGCAATTTGGGATAGATTGGATTGCTTGGATGTTTTGTCGTTGCTATTTTGGTTTATAATTTTTTTCAAAATATTGAAAATTGAGCTAGCTTAAGGTGGGTGTTGTATTCGTATTATTCTGAACTCTAAATCAAATGTTACGGACGATTTAGTGCGGACATATCAAATTGATCGGCCAGTTAAAATGATCATTCCAAACTGATCATTGGTACCCTTTAAGTAAAGGCTTATTAATGAAGCATAAAGCATGGCATCATGCCGTTACGGATACATTAGATTTCTTGGAGGCACTGTCGTAGCTCTTTCAGTGTCAAATGTTGTTACAATATTTTAAATATAGCTAGCTTAACGTGGGCGTTGGGTTTGTATAATTCTGAACTCTAAATCAAAAGTTACGGACGATTTAGTGTTGACAAGTCAAGTTGATCGACCAGTTAAAATGATCATTCCAAACAGATCATTGGTGCTCCTTGAGTAAAGGCTTATAAATGAATCATAATGCATGGCATCGCGCAGTTTGGTATACATAGGATGACTTGGAGGCTTAGTAGTAGCTCTTTCAGTCTCAAATATTGTCACCATATGGAAAATTGAGCTAGTAACGTGGGCAATGGACTCATGTCATTTCTGAGCTCTAAATCAATATTTAAAGACGATTTAGTGCAGACATGTCAAGTTGATCGGCAAGTTAAAATGATCATTCTTAACTTATCGTTGGTGCTCCTTGACTAAAGGCTTATAAATAACGCATATACAATGCGTCATGCAGTTTTAAATGGATTGCTATACTTGGAGGCCTTTGTGTAGCTATTTCGGTGTTAAGTTTTGTAACAATATAGAACATTGAGTTAGCTTAACGTGGGCGTTGGATTCGTGTCATTATGAACTCTAAATCAAAAAATACAGATTATTTTGTGTGGACATTTCTAGATGATCGGCCAGTTAAAATGATCATTCTAAACTAATCATTGGTGCTCCTTGAGTAAAGGCTTTCAAATGAAGTATAATGCATGGCATCACGAAGTTTTGGATATATTGGATTACTTGGAAGAGTTTTAATAGCTCTTGCAGTCTCAAATGTTGTCACAATATGGAAAATTGAGCAAGTTTAATGTGGGCGTTGGACTCATGCCATTTTGAACTCTAAATCAAAAGTTACTGATGATTTTGTGCGGACATGTCAAGTTGATCGGCCTTTTAAAATGATCATTCTAAACTAATCATTGGTGCTCCTTGAGTAATGGCTTATAAGTGAAACATAATGCATGAAATCACGCAGTTTGGGATACATTGAATTACTTGGACGTTTTGTCATTGCTCTTTCAGTCTAAGATGTTGTCACAATATAGAAAATTGAGCTAGCTTAACATGGGCATTGTACTCGTGTCATTTTGAACACTAAATCAAAAGTTACGGACGATTTAGTGCGGAAGAGTCAAGTTGATCGGCCAGTTAAAATGATCATTCTAAACTCATAATTGGTGCTCCTTGAGTAAATGCTTATAAATGAAGCACAATGTGTGGCATCACGTAGTTTGGGATGCATTGTATTACTTGAACGCTTTGTCGTAGTTATTTCAGTCTCAAATGTCATTACAATATAGAATAATGAGCTAGCATAACGTGGTCATTGGATTTATATAATTCTGAACTCTAAATCAAAAGTTATGGACAATTTAGTGCGGACATGTCAAGTTGATCGGCCAGTTAAAAAGATCATTCTAACTGATCATTGGTGCTCCTTGAGTAAAGTCTAATAAGTGAAGCATAATGCATGGTTTCACGCAGATACATTGGATTACTTGGAGGTTTTTCCGTTTCTCTTTCAATCTCAAGTTGTCATAATATGGAAAATTGAGCTAACTTAAAGTGGTAGTTGGACTCATGTTATTTTGAGCTCTATATCAAAAGTTAAAGACGATTTAGTTCGGACATGTCAAGTTTTTCACCTAGTTAAAATGATCATTCTATACTGATCATTGGTGTTTCTTGGGTAAAGGATTATAAAGAAACATAATGCATGGCATCACACAGTTTGGGATAGATTGGATTAATTGGAGGCTTTTTCGTTGTGATTTCGTTGTTAAATTTTTTCAGAATATNCGGACGATTTAGTGCGGAAGAGTCAAGTTGATCGGCCAGTTAAAATGATCATTCTAAACTCATAATTGGTCCTCCTTGAGTAAATGCTTATAAATGAAGCACAATGTGTGGCATCACGTAGTTTGGGATGCATTGTATTACTTGAACGCTTTGTCGTAGTTATTTCAGTCTCAAATGTCATTACAATATAGAATATTGAGCTAGCATAACGTGGTCATTGGATTTATGTAATTCCGAACTCTAAATCAAAAGTTATGGACAATTTAGTGCGGACATGTCAAGTTGATCGGCCAGTTAAAAAGATCATTCTAACTGATCATTGGTGCTCCTTGAGTAGAGTCTAATAAGTGAAGCATAATGCATGGTTTCACGCAGATACATTGGATTACTTGGAGGTTTTTCCGTTTCTCTTTCAATCTCAAGTGGTCATAATATGGAAAATTGAGCTAACTTAAAGTGGTAGTTGGACTCATGTTATTTTCAGCTCTATATCAAAAGTTAAAAGACGATTTAGTTCGGACATGTCAAGTTTTTCACCTAGTTAAAATGATCATTCTATACTGATCATTGGTGTTTCTTGGGTAAAGGATTATAAAGAAACATAATGCATGGCATCACACAGTTTGGGATAGATTGGATTAATTGGAGGCTTTTTCGTTGTGATTTCGTTGTTAAATTTTTTCAGAATATAGAATATTGAGCTAGCTTAACGTGAGCATTGGATCTCCGTGTCATTCTGAACTCTAAATCAAAGATTACGGACGATTTAGTGCGGATATTTCAAATTTATTGGCTAGTTAAAATGATAATTTTAAACTGATCAATGGTGCTCCTTTAGTAAAGGCTTATAAATGAAGCATAATGCATGACTTCACGTATTTTGGGATACATAGGATTTCTTGGAGGTTTTGACGTAGCTCCTTCAGTGTCAAATGTTGTCACAATATAGAAAATTGAGCTAGCTTAACCTGAGCGTTTGATTCATGTCATTCTCACTATGAATCAAAAGTTATAGATTATTTAGTGCAGATATATCATGTTGATCGGCCAGTTAAAATGATAATTCTTTACTGATCATTGGTGCTCCTTGAATAAAGGCTATGGGATAGATTTGATTCCTTGGATGCTTTGTCATAGTGCTTTGGGTCACAAATTTTATCACAATATACAAAATTGAGCTAGTTTAACCTGTGCCTGTTATTCGTGTCATTTTGAACTCTAAATGAAAAGTTCCGGAAGATTTAGTGGGGACATGTCAAGTTGATCGGCCAATTGAAATAACCATTCTAAACTGATCATTGGTGTTCCTTGAGTAAAGCCTAATAAATGAAGTATATTGCGTGGCATCACACAGTTTGGGATACATTGTATTACTTCAGGGCTTTCTAGTAGCTCTTTCAGTCTCAAATGTTCTCACAATATGCAAAATTGATCTAGCTTAATATGGGATTTGGATTTGTGTAATTCTAAACTCTAAACCAAAAGTTGCAGACGATTTAGTGTGGACATGTCAAGTTGATCGGCTAGTTAAAATGATCATTCTAAACAGTTCATTGGTGTTACTTGAGTAAAGGCTTATAAATGTAGCATAATGCATGACATCAAGCAGTTTGGGATATATTGTATTACTTCGAGGCTTTCTAGTAGCTTTTTCAGTCTCAAATGTTCTGTCAATATGCAAAATTGATCTAGCTTAATGTGGGCATTTGAGTGATGTTATTTTGAGCAATAAATCAAAAGTTAAAGACGATTTAGTCTCAAATGTTGTCACAATATGGAAAATTGAGGCGTTGGATTCTTGTCATTTTGAACCTTAAATCAAAAGTTACGAACGATTAAGTGTGAACATGTAAAGTTCATCCGCCACTTAAAATTATCATTCTAAACTGATCATTGGTGCTTCTTGAGAAAAGACTTATAATTGAAGCATAATGCATGGCATCACGCACTATGGGATATATTTGATTACTTGGATGCTTTGTCATAGCGCTTTGAGTTTCAAATTTTCTCACAATATGGAAAATTTAGTGAGCTTAAGGAAGACATTGGATTCGTGTCATTCTAAATTCAAAATGAAACGCTACAAACCATTTAGTGTGCACATGTCAAGGTTATCGGCAAGTTAAAATGATCATTCTAAACTGATCTTTGGTGCTACTTGAGTAAAGGTTTTAAAAATGAAGCATAAGGCATGGCTTCATGAAGTTTGGTACACTGGATTACTTGGAGGTTACTTCGTACCTCTTTCAGTCTCAAATGTTGTCACAATATGGAAAATTGAGCTACCTTAAGGTGGGCGTTGGACTCATGTTATTTTGAGCTCTAAACCAAAAGTTAAAGACGATTTGGTGCGGACATCTCAAGTTGATCAGCTAGTTAAAATGATCATTCTAAACTGATCGGTTGTGCTCGTTGAATAAATGCTTATAAATGAAGCATAATGCATCGCATCGCGCAATGGGGATAGACTCTTTTTCGTTGGAGGCTTTTTCGTGGCTATTTTGATCTTAAATTTATAGAAAATTGAGCTAGCTTAGCGTGGGTGTTGGATTTGTGTTATTTTGAACTTTAAATCAAAAGTTACGTACGATATAGTGCAGATATGTCAAGTCTATCGCCCTGTTAAAATGATCATTGGTACTCCCTGGGTAAAGGCTTATAAATAAAGCATAATGTGTGGGATCACGCAGTTTGGGATACATTATATTTCTTGGAGGCTTTGTCGTAGCTCTTTCAGTCTCAAATGTTGATACAATATTGAAAATTGAGCTAGCTTAACGTGGGCATCAGATTATTATACTTCTAAACTCTAAATCAAAAGTTAAGGACGATTTTGTATGGTCATGTCAAGTTGATCGGCCAGTTAAAATAATTATTCCAAACTGATCATTGGTGCTCCTTGAGTAAAGGCTTGTAAATGAAGCATAATACATGGCACCCTAAAGTTTGGGATACATTAGATTACTTAAAGGCTTTATAATTGGTCTTCCAGTGTCAAATGTTGTCATAGAATGGAAAATTGAGCTACTTAATGTGGGCGTTGGACTCATGTTATTTTGAGCTCTAAAAATCAAATGTTAAAGACGATTTAGTACGGACATGTAAAGTTGATCAGCTAATTAAAAAGATCATTCTTATCATTGGTGCTGCTTGAGTAAAGGTTTATAAATGAAGCATAATACATGGCATCAGGCAATTTAGGATGGGTTGGATTACTTGGAGGCTTTTTCGTTGCTATTTCGGTGTTAAATTTTATTACAATATAGAATAATTTGCGAGCTTAACATGGACGTTGGATTCATGTCATTTAGTACTCTAAATCAAAAGTGATGGACGATTTAGTGCGAACATGTCAAGTTGATTGGCCAGTTAAAATGATCATTCTAAACTAATCATTGGTGCTCCTTGAGTAAAGGCTTATAAATGAAGCATAATGCATGGCATCGCGCAGTTTGAGATACATTGTATTACTTGTATGCTTTGTCTTATCTCCTTCACTTTCATGTGGTGTCACAATATAGAAAATTGAACTAGCTTAACCTGGGCGTTGGAATTGTGTCATTCTGAACTCTAAATCAAAAGTTATGGACTATTTAGTGCGGACATGTCAAGTTGATCGGCTAGTTAAAATGATAATTCTAAACTGATCATTGGTGCTACTCGATTAAAGACTTATAAATGATGCATAATGCTTGACATCACCAGTTTGGGATGCATTGGATTACTTGGAGGTTTTTTCGTAGCTCTTTCAGTCTCAAATGTTGTCACAATATCGAAAATTGAACAAGTTTAACGTGGGTGTTAGATTTGTGTCATTCTTAACTCCAAACCAAAATTTACGGACGATTTAGTGCTGACAAATCAAGTTGATCGACCAGTTAAAATTATTATTTTAAACTGATCATTGGTGTTCCTTGAGTATACGCCTATAAATGAAACATAATGCATGGCATCACGCAGTTTGGGATACATTGTATTACTTCGAGGCTTTATAGTATCTCTTTCAGTCTCAAATGTTCTCACAATATAGAAAATTGATCGAGCTTAATGTGGGGTGTTGGACGCATATTATTTTGAGCTCTAAATCAAAAGTTAAAGATGATTTAGTGCAGACATGTTAGTTAAAATGATCATCTAAACAGATCATTGGTGCTCATTGAGTAAAGGCTTATAAAGAAGCATAATGCATGGTGTCACACAGTTTGGGATAGATTGGATTACTTGGAGGCTTTTGGTTGCTATTTCGGTGTTAAATTTTGTCAAAGTATAGAATATTGAGCTAGATTAACGTGGGCGTTGGATTCGTGTCACTCTAAACTCTAAATCAAAAGTTACATATGATTTAGTGCGTACATGTCAAGTTGATCAGCAAGTTAAAATAATAATTCTAAACTGATCAGTAGTGCTCCATGAGTAAATGCTCATAAATGAAGCATAATGAATGGCTTCACTTAGTTTTGGATACATTGGATACATTGGAAGTTTTTTTGTAGCTCTTTCAGTCACACATGTTGTCAGAATATGGAAAATTGAGCGAGGTTAAGGTGGGCGTTGGACAACTGTTATTTTGAGCTCTAAATCAAAAGTTCAAGACGATTTAGTGCAGACATGTCAAGTTGATCAGCTAGTTAAAATGATCATTTTAAACTGATCATTGGTGCTCCTTCAGTAAAGGCTTATAAATGAAGTATATACATCGCATCATTCAGGGAAAGATTGGATTACTTGGAGGCTTTTTGGTGGCTATTTTGGTCTTAAATTTTGTCACAACATAGAAAATTGAGCTTGCTTAACATGGGCGTTGGATTCGTGTCATTTTGAACTCTAAATTAAAATTTACGGACGATTTTGTGCGGACATGTCAAGTTGATCAGCCAGTTAAAATGATCATTCTGAATTGATCATTGGTGCTCCCTGAGTAAAGGCTAATAAATGAAGCATAATGCGTGGCATCACATAGTTTGGGATACATTGTATTACTTCAAGGATTTGCCATAGCTCTTTTAGTCTCAAATGTTGTTACAATATAGAAAATTGAGCTAACTTAACATGGGCATTCGATTTGTGTAATTCCGAACTCTAAATCAATAAGTTACAAACGATTTAGTGCGGACATGTCAAGCTGATCGGCCAGTTAAAATGATAATTCTAAACTGATCATTGATGCTCTTTGAGTAAAGGCTTATAAATGAAGCATAAGGCATGGCTTCACGCGGTTTGCGATACATTGGACTACTTGGAGGGTTTTTCGTTGCTCTTTCAGTCTCAAATGTTGTCACAATAAGGAAAATTGATATAGCTAAAGGTGGGTGTTGGATTACTCATGTTATTTTGAGCTCTAAATCAAATTTTAAAGACGATTTAGTACGGATATGTCAAGTTGATCAGCTAGTTAAACTGATCATTCTAAATTGATCATTAGTGCTACTTGAGTAAACGCTTATAAATGAAGCAAAAAGCATCGCATTACGCATTTTGGGATATATTGGATTTCTTGGAGGCCTTTTTGTGGCTATTTTTGGTCTTAAATTTTGTGACAATATAGAAAATTGAGCTAGCTTAACGTGGGCGTTTGATTCATGTCATTTTGTACTATAAATCAAAAGTTACATACCATTTAGTTCGAACATGTCAAGTTGATCGGCTAGTTAAAATGATCATTCAAAACTGATTATTCGTGCTCCTTGAGTAAAGGCTTATAAATAAAGCATAATGCATGGCATCACATTGTTTTGGATACATTGTATTATTCCCAGGCTTTGTATTAGCCCTTTCAGTCTCAAATGTTCTCACAATATGGAAAATTGATCGAGCTTGATGTTGGCGTTGGACTCATGTTATTTTGAGCTTTAAATAACCAGTTAAAGACGATTTAGTGCTGACATGTAAGGTTGATCAGCTAGTTAAAATCATCGTTCTAAACTGATCCTTGGTGCTCCTTTAGTAAAGGCTTACAAAGAAGCATAATGCATGGTATCACGCAGTTTGGGATAGATTGGATTTGGAGGCTTTTTCGTTGCTATTTTGGTGTTAAATTTTGTCACAATATAGAGTATTGAGCTAGCTTAATGTGGGCGTTGGATTCGTGTCATTCTGAACTCTAAATCAAAAGTTACGAACGAATTAGTGCAGACATGTCAAGTTGATCGGCTAGTTAAAATGATAATTCTAAACTGATTAGTGGTGCTCCTTGAGTAAGTGCTTATAAATGAAGCATAATGCATGGTTTCACGCAGTTTGGGATACATTGGATTACTTGGAGGTTTTTGCGTAGCTCTTTCAGTCTCAAATGTTGTCACAATATGGAAAATTGAGTCTGTTTCAGGTGGATGTTGGACTACTCATGTTATTTTGAGCTCCCAATCAAATGGTAAAGACGATTTAGTGTGGATATGTCAAGTGGATTATCTATGTAAAATGATCATTCTAAACGTATCATTGGCCCTCCTTCAGTGTAGCCTTATAAATGAAACATAATGCATCGCATCATGCATTTTTATATACATTGGATTACTTGGAGGATTTTTCGTGGCTATTATGGTCATAAATTTTGTTACGATATAGAAAATTGAGCTAGATTAATGTGGGCCTTTGATTCATGTCATTTTGAACTTTAAATCAAAAGTTACAGACGATTTAGTATGGACATGTCAAGTTGATCGGCCAGTTAAAATAATCATTCTAATTTGATATTTGGTGCTCCTTGAGTAAAGGCTTATAAATGAAGCATAATGCATGGCTTCATGCAGTTTGGGATACATTGGATTACGTGGAGGTTTTTTTCGTAGCTCTTTCAGTCTCAAATGCTACCACAATATGGAAAATTGAGCTAGATTAAGGTGAGCGTTGGACTAATCTTATTTTGAGCTCTAAATCAAATGTTAAACACGATTTAGTGTCAACATGTCAGGTTGATCAGCTAGTTAAAATGATCACTCTAAACTGATCATTGTGTTCCTAAAGTGAAGGCTTATAAATGAAGCATATTACATGGCATCACGCAGTTTGGGATACATTGTATTACGTCGAGGCTTTGTAGTAGCTCATTCAGTCTCAAATGTTCTCACAATATGGAAAATTGATCTAGCTTAATGTGGTCGTTAGACTAATGTTATTTTGAGCTCTAAACGAAAAGTTAAAGATGATTTAGTGCGGACATGTCATGTTGATCAGCTAGTTAAAATGATCATTCTAAGCGCATCATTGGTGCTCCTGGAGTAAAGGCTTATAAAGAAGCATAATGCATGGCATTACGCAGTTTGGGATAGACTGGATTACTTGCAGGCTCTTTTTTACCATTTCGGTGCTAAATTGTGTCACAATATCGAATATTGAGCTAGTTTAATGTGGGCATTGGATTAGGGTCATTCAGAACTCTAAATCACAAGATACGGACGATTTGGTGGGGACATGTCAAGTTGATCGGCTAGTTAAAATGATAATTCTAAACTGATCATTGGTACTTATTGAGTAAAGGGTTATAAATGAAGCGTAATGCATTGGTTCATGCAGTTTGGGATACATTGGATTACTTGGAGATTTCTTCTTACCTCTTTCAGTCTCAAATGTTGTCACAATATGGAAAATTAAGCTCGCTTAAGGTGGGCGTTGGACTCAGGTGATTTTCAGCTCTAAACCAAAAGTTAAAGACGATTTGGTGCGGACATCTCAAGTTGATCAGCTAGTTAAAATGATCATTCTAAACTGATCGGCTGTGCTTGTTGAATAAATGCTTATAAATGAAGTATAATGCATCGCATCGTGCAATGTGGGATAGACTCTATTACTTGGAGGCTTTTTCGTTGCTATTTTTGTCTTAAGTTTATAGAAAATTGAGCTAGCTTAGCGTGGGCATTGGATTCATGTTATTTTGAACTCTAAATCAAAAGTTACAGACGATATAGTGCAGACATGTCAAGACTATCGACCTGTTAAAATGATCATTGGTGCTCCCTAGGTAAAGGCTTATAAATGAAGCATAATGTGTGATATCACGCAGTTTGGGATACATTATATTTCTTGGAGGCTTTGTTGTAGCTCTTTCAGTCTCAAATGTTGATACAATATTGAAAATTGAGCTACATTAACGTGGGCATCAGATTCGTATAATTCTAAACTCTAAATAAAAAGTTATAGACGATTTAGTATGGACATGTCAAGTTGATCGGCCAGTTAAAATGATTATTCCAAACTGGTCATTGGTGCTCCTTGAGTAAAAGCTTATAAATGAAGCGTAATACATGGCACCCCAAAGTTTGGGATACATTGGATTACTTAAAGGCTTTATAAGAGCTCTTAAAGTGTCAATTGTTGTCATAGAAATGAAAATTGACCAACTTAACGTGGGCGTTGGACTCATGTTATTTTGAGCTCTAAAAATGAAATGTTAAAGACGATTTAGTACGGACATGTAAAGTTGATCAGTTAAATAAAAAGATCATTCTTATCATTGGTGCTGCTTGAGTAAAGGCTTATAAATGAAGCATAATATATGGCATCATGCAGTTTAGGATGGATTGGATTACGTGGAGGCTTTTTTGTAGCTATTTCAGTGTTAAATTTTATCACAATATAGAATAATTTTCGAGCTTAACGTGGACGTTGGATTCATATCATTTGGTACTCTAAATCAAAAGTGACAGACAATTTAATGCGAACACGTCAAGTTGATCGGCTAGTTAAAATGATCATTCTAAACTAATCATTGGTGCTCCTTGAGTAAAGGCTTAGAAATGAAGCATAATGCATGGCATCGTGCCGTTAGGAATAGATTGCATTACTTTGATGCTTTGTCGTAGCTAATTCAGTCTAAAATGTTATAACAGTATAGAAAATTGAGCTAGCTTAACGTGGGCATTGGATTCATGTCATCTTGAGCTCTAATTAAAAATTAAAACACTATTTAGTGCTGACATGCAAAGTTGGTCAGCTAATTAAAATCATCATTCTAAACTGATCACTGGTGCTCGTTGAGTTAAAGCTTATAAATTAAGATTGCATCACGCAATTTGGGATAGATTGGATTGCTTGGATGTTTTGTCGTTGCTATTTTGGTTTATAATTTTTTTCAAAATATTGAAAATTGAGCTAGCTTAAGGTGGGTGTTGTATTCGTATTATTCTGAACTCTAAATCAAATGTTACGGACGATTTAGTGCGGACATATCAAATTGATCGGCCAGTTAAAATGATCATTCCAAACTGATCATTGGTACCCTTTAAGTAAAGGCTTATTAATGAAGCATAAAGCATGGCATCATGCCGTTACGGATACATTAGATTTCTTGGAGGCACTGTCGTAGCTCTTTCAGTGTCAAATGTTGTTACAATATTTTAAATATAGCTAGCTTAACGTGGGCGTTGGGTTTGTATAATTCTGAACTCTAAATCAAAAGTTACGGACGATTTAGTGTTGACAAGTCAAGTTGATCGACCAGTTAAAATGATCATTCCAAACAGATCATTGGTGCTCCTTGAGTAAAGGCTTATAAATGAATCATAATGCATGGCATCGCGCAGTTTGGTATACATAGGATGACTTGGAGGCTTAGTAGTAGCTCTTTCAGTCTCAAATATTGTCACCATATGGAAAATTGAGCTAGTAACGTGGGCAATGGACTCATGTCATTTCTGAGCTCTAAATCAATATTTAAAGACGATTTAGTGCAGACATGTCAAGTTGATCGGCAAGTTAAAATGATCATTCTTAACTTATCGTTGGTGCTCCTTGACCAAAGGCTTATAAATAACGCATATACAATGCGTCATGCAGTTTTAAATGGATTGCTATACTTGGAGGCCTTTGTGTAGCTATTTCGGTGTTAAGTTTTGTAACAATATAGAACATTGAGTTAGCTTAACGTGGGCGTTGGATTCGTGTCATTATGAACTCTAAATCAAAAAATACAGATTATTTTGTGCGGACATTTCTAGATGATCGGCCAGTTAAAATGATCATTCTAAACTAATCATTGGTGCTCCTTGAGTAAAGGCTTTCAAATGAAGTATAATGCATGGCATCACGAAGTTTTGGATATATTGGATTACTTGGAAGAGTTTTAATAGCTCTTGCAGTCTCAAATGTTGTCACAATATGGAAAATTGAGCAAGTTTAATGTGGGCGTTGGACTCATGCCATTTTGAACTCTAAATCAAAAGTTACTGATGATTTTGTGCGGACATGTCAAGTTGATCGGCCTTTTAAAATGATCATTCTAAACTAATCATTGGTGCTCCTTGAGTAATGGCTTATAAGTGAAACATAATGCATGAAATCACGCAGTTTGGGATACATTGAATTACTTGGACGTTTTGTCATTGCTCTTTCAGTCTAAGATGTTGTCACAATATAGAAAATTGAGCTAGCTTAACATGGGCATTGTACTCGTGTCATTTTGAACACTAAATCAAAATTTACGGACGATTTAGTGCGGAAGAGTCAAGTTGATCGGCCAGTTAAAATGATCATTCTAAACTCATAATTGGTGCTCCTTGAGTAAATGCTTATAAATGAAGCACAATGTGTGGCATCACGTAGTTTGGGATGCATTGTATTACTTGAACGCTTTGTCGTAGTTATTTCAGTCTCAAATGTCATTACAATATAAAATATTGAGCTAGCATAACGTGGTCATTGGATTTATGTAATTCCGAACTCTAAATCAAAAGTTATGGACAATTTAGTGCGGACATGTCAAGTTGATCGGCCAGTTAAAAAGATCATTCTAACTGATCATTGGTGCTCCTTGAGTAGAGTCTAATAAGTGAAGCATAATGCATGGTTTCACGCAGATACATTGGATTACTTGGAGGTTTTTCCGTTTCTCTTTCAATCTCAAGTGGTCATAATATGGAAAATTGAGCTAACTTAAAGTGGTAGTTGGACTCATGTTATTTTGAGCTCTATATCAAAAGTTAAAGACGATTTAGTTCGGACATGTCAAGTTTTTCACCTAGTTAAAATGATCATTCTATACTGATCATTGGTGTTTCTTGGGTAAAGGATTATAAAGAAACATAATGCATGGCATCACACAGTTTGGGATAGATTGGATTAATTGGAGGCTTTTTCGTTGTGATTTCGTTGTTAAATTTTTTCAGAATATAGAATATTGAGCTAGCTTAACGTGAGCATTGGATCTCCGTGTCATTCTGAACTGTAAATCAAAGATTACGGACGATTTAGTGCGGATATTTCAAATTTATTGGCTAGTTAAAATGATAATTTTAAACTGATCAATGGTGCTCCTTTAGTAAAGGCTTATAAATGAAGCATAATGCATGACTTCACGTATTTTGGGATACATAGGATTTCTTGGAGGTTTTGACGTAGCTCCTTCAGTGTCAAATGTTGTCACAATATAGAAAATTGAGCTAGCTTAACCTGAGCGTTTGATTCATGTCATTCTCACTCTGAATCAAAAGTTATAGATTATTTAGTGCAGATATATCATGTTGATCGGCCAGTTAAAATGATAATTCTTTACTGATCATTGGTGCTCCTTGAATAAAGGCTATGGGATAGATTTGATTCCTTGGATGCTTTGTCATAGTGCTTTGGGTCACAAATTTTATCACAATATACAAAATTGAGCTAGTTTAACCTGTGCCTGTTATTCGTGTCATTTTGAACTCTAAATGAAAAGTTCCGGAAGATTTAGTGGGGACATGTCAAGTTGATCGGCCAATTGAAATAACCATTCTAAACTGATCATTGGTGTTCCTTGAGTAAAGCCTAATAAATGAAGTATATTGCGTGGCATCACACAGTTTGGGATACATTGTATTACTTCAAGGCTTTCTAGTAGCTCTTTCAGTCTCAAATGTTCTCACAATATGCAAAATTGATCTAGCTTAATATGGGATTTGGATTTGTGTAATTCTAAACTCTAAACCAAAAGTTGCAGACGATTTAGTGTGGACATGTCAAGTTGATCGGCTAGTTAAAATGATCATTCTAAACAGTTCATTGGTGTTACTTGAGTAAAGGCTTATAAATGTAGCATAATGCATGACATCACGCAGTTTGGGATATATTGTATTACTTCGAGGCTTTCTAGTAGCTTTTTCAGTCTCAAATGTTCTGTCAATATGCAAAATTGATCTAGCTTAATGTGGGCGTTTGAGTGATGTTATTTTGAGCATTAAATCAAAAGTTAAAGACGATTTAGTCTCAAATGTTGTCACAATATGGAAAATTGAGGCGTTGGATTCTTGTCATTTTGAACCTTAAATCAAAAGTTACGAACGATTAAGTGTAAACATGTAAAGTTCATCCGCCACTTAAAATTATTATTCTAAACTGATCATTGGTGCTTCTTGAGAAAAGACTTATAATTGAAGCATAATGCATGGCATCACGCACTATGGGATATATTTGATTACTTGGATGCTTTGTCATAGCGCTTTGAGTTTCAAATTTTCTCACAATATGGAAAATTTAGTGAGCTTAAGGAAGACATTGGATTCGTGTCATTCTAAATTCAAAATGAAACGCTACAAACCATTTAGTGTGCACATGTCAAGGTTATCGGCAAGTTAAAATGATCATTCTAAACTGATCTTTGGTGCTACTTGAGTAAAGGTTTTAAAAATGAAGCATAAGGCATGGCTTCATGAAGTTTGGTACACTGGATTACTTGGAGGTTACTTCGTACCTCTTTCAGTCTCAAATGTTGTCACAATATGGAAAATTGAGCTACCTTAAGGTGGGCGTTGGACTCATGTTATTTTGAGCTCTAAACCAAAAGTTAAAGACGATTTGGTGCGGACATCTCAAGTTGATCAGCTAGTTAAAATGATCATTCTAAACTGATCGGTTGTGCTCGTTGAATAAATGCTTATAAATGAAGCATAATGCATCGCATCGCGCAATGGGGATAGACTCTTTTTCGTTGGAGGCTTTTTCGTGGCTATTTTGATCTTAAATTTATAGAAAATTGAGCTAGCTTAGCGTGGGTGTTGGATTTGTGTTATTTTGAACTTTAAATCAAAAGTTACGTACGATATAGTGCAGATATGTCAAGTCTATCGCCCTGTTAAAATGATCATTGGTACTCCCTGGGTAAAGGCTTATAAATAAAGCATAACGTGTGGGATCACGCAGTTTGGGATACATTATATTTCTTGGAGGCTTTGTCGTAGCTCTTTCAGTCTCAAATGTTGATACAATATTGAAAATTGAGCTAGCTTAACGTGGGCATCAGATTATTATACTTCTAAACTCTAAATCAAAAGTTAAGGACGATTTTGTATGGTCATGTCAAGTTGATCGGCCAGTTAAAATAATTATTCCAAACTGATCATTGGTGCTCCTTGAGTAAAGGCTTGTAAATGAAGCATAATACATGGCACCCTAAAGTTTGGGATACATTAGATTACTTAAAGGCTTTATAATTGGTCTTCCAGTGTCAAATGTTGTCATAGAATGGAAAATTGAGCTACTTAATGTGGGCGTTGGACTCATGTTATTTTGAGCTCTAAAAATCAAATGTTAAAGACGATTTAGTACGGACATGTAAAGTTGATCAGCTAATTAAAAAGATCATTCTTATCATTGGTGCTGCTTGAGTAAAGGTTTATAAATGAAGCATAATACATGGCATCAGGCAATTTAGGATGGGTTGGATTACTTGGAGGCTTTTTCGTTGCTATTTCGGTGTTAAATTTTATTACAATATAGAATAATTTGCGAGCTTAACATGGACGTTGGATTCATGTCATTTAGTACTCTAAATCAAAAGTGATGGACGATTTAGTGCGAACATGTCAAGTTGATTGGCCAGTTAAAATGATCATTCTAAACTAATCATTGGTGCTCCTTGAGTAAAGGCTTATAAATGAAGCATAATGCATGGCATCGCGCAGTTTGAGATACATTGTATTACTTGTATGCTTTGTCTTATCTCCTTCACTTTCATGTGGTGTCACAATATAGAAAATTGAACTAGCTTAACCTGGGCGTTGGAATTGTGTCATTCTGAACTCTAAATCAAAAGTTATGGACTATTTAGTGCGGACATGTCAAGTTGATCGGCTAGTTAAAATGATAATTCTAAACTGATCATTGGTGCTACTCGATTAAAGACTTATAAATGATGCATAATGCTTGACATCACCCAGTTTGGGATGCATTGGATTACTTGGAGGTTTTTTCGTAGCTCTTTCAGTCTCAAATGTTGTCACAATATCGAAAATTGAACAAGTTTAACGTGGGTGTTAGATTTGTGTCATTCTTAACTCCAAACCAAAATTTACGGACGATTTAGTGCTGACAAATCAAGTTGATCGACCAGTTAAAATTATTATTTTAAACTGATCATTGGTGTTCCTTGAGTATAGGCCTATAAATGAAACATAATGCATGGCATCACGCAGTTTGGGATACATTGTATTACTTCGAGGCTTTATAGTATCTCTTTCAGTCTCAAATGTTCTCACAATATAGAAAATTGATCGAGCTTAATGTGGGGTGTTGGACGCATATTATTTTGAGCTCTAAATCAAAAGTTAAAGATGATTTAGTGCAGACATGTTAGTTAAAATGATCATCTAAACAGATCATTGGTGCTCATTGAGTAAAGGCTTATAAAGAAGCATAATGCATGGTGTCACACAGTTTGGGATAGATTGGATTACTTGGAGGCTTTTGGTTGCTATTTCGGTGTTAAATTTTGTCAAAGTATAGAATATTGAGCTAGATTAACGTGGGCGTTGGATTCGTGTCACTCTAAACTCTAAATCAAAAGTTACATATGATTTAGTGCGTACATGTCAAGTTGATCAGCAAGTTAAAATAATAATTCTAAACTGATCAGTAGTGCTCCATGAGTAAATGCTCATAAATGAAGCATAATGAATGGCTTCACTTAGTTTTGGATACATTGGATACATTGGAAGTTTTTTTGTAGCTCTTTCAGTCACACATGTTGTCAGAATATGGAAAATTGAGCGAGGTTAAGGTGGGCGTTGGACAACTGTTATTTTGAGCTCTAAATCAAAAGTTCAAGACGATTTAGTGCAGACATGTCAAGTTGATCAGCTAGTTAAAATGATCATTTTAAACTGATCATTGGTGCTCCTTCAGTAAAGGCTTATAAATGAAGTATATACATCGCATCATTCAGGGAAAGATTGGATTACTTGGAGGCTTTTTGGTGGCTATTTTGGTCTTAAATTTTGTCACAACATAGAAAATTGAGCTTGCTTAACATGGGCGTTGGATTCGTGTCATTTTGAACTCTAAATTAAAATTTACGGACGATTTTGTGCGGACATGTCAAGTTGATCAGCCAGTTAAAATGATCATTCTGAATTGATCATTGGTGCTCCCTGAGTAAAGGCTAATAAATGAAGCATAATGCGTGGCATCACATAGTTTGGGATACATTGTATTACTTCAAGGATTTGCCATAGCTCTTTTAGTCTCAAATGTTGTTACAATATAGAAAATTGAGCTAACTTAACATGGGCATTCGATTTGTGTAATTCCGAACTCTAAATCAATAAGTTACAAACGATTTAGTGCGGACATGTCAAGCTGATCGGCCAGTTAAAATGATAATTCTAAACTGATCATTGATGCTCTTTGAGTAAAGGCTTATAAATGAAGCATAAGGCATGGCTTCACGCGGTTTGCGATACATTGGACTACTTGGAGGGTTTTTCGTTGCTCTTTCAGTCTCAAATGTTGTCACAATAAGGAAAATTGATATAGCTAAAGGTGGGTGTTGGATTACTCATGTTATTTTGAGCTCTAAATCAAATTTTAAAGACGATTTAGTACGGATATGTCAAGTTGATCAGCTAGTTAAACTGATCATTCTAAATTGATCATTAGTGCTACTTGAGTAAACGCTTATAAATGAAGCAAAAAGCATCGCATTACGCATTTTGGGATAGATTGGATTTCTTGGAGGCCTTTTGTGGCTATTTTTGGTCTTAAATTTTGTGACAATATAGAAAATTGAGCTAGCTTAACGTGGGCGTTTGATTCATGTCATTTTGTACTATAAATCAAAAGTTACATACCATTTAGTTCGAACATGTCAAGTTGATCGGCTAGTTAAAATGATCATTCAAAACTGATTATTCGTGCTCCTTGAGTAAAGGCTTATAAATAAAGCATAATGCATGGCATCACATTGTTTTGGATACATTGTATTATTCCCAGGCTTTGTATTAGCCCTTTCAGTCTCAAATGTTCTCACAATATGGAAAATTGATCGAGCTTGATGTTGGCGTTGGACTCATGTTATTTTGAGCTTTAAATAACCAGTTAAAGACGATTTAGTGCTGACATGTAAGGTTGATCAGCTAGTTAAAATCATCGTTCTAAACTGATCCTTGGTGCTCCTTTAGTAAAGGCTTACAAAGAAGCATAATGCATGGTATCACGCAGTTTGGGATAGATTGGATTTGGAGGCTTTTTCGTTGCTATTTTGGTGTTAAATTTTGTCACAATATAGAGTATTGAGCTAGCTTAATGTGGGCGTTGGATTCGTGTCATTCTGAACTCTAAATCAAAAGTTACGAACGAATTAGTGCAGACATGTCAAGTTGATCGGCTAGTTAAAATGATAATTCTAAACTGATTAGTGGTGCTCCTTGAGTAAGTGCTTATAAATGAAGCATAATGCATGGTTTCACGCAGTTTGGGATACATTGGATTACTTGGAGGTTTTTGCGTAGCTCTTTCAGTCTCAAATGTTGTCACAATATGGAAAATTGAGTCTGTTTCAGGTGGATGTTGGACTACTCATGTTATTTTGAGCTCCCAATCAAATGGTAAAGACGATTTAGTGTGGATATGTCAAGTGGATTATCTATGTAAAATGATCATTCTAAACGTATCATTGGCCCTCCTTCAGTGTAGCCTTATAAATGAAACATAATGCATCGCATCATGCATTTTTATATACATTGGATTACTTGGAGGATTTTTCGTGGCTATTATGGTCATAAATTTTGTTACGATATAGAAAATTGAGCTAGATTAATGTGGGCCTTTGATTCATGTCATTTTGAACTTTAAATCAAAAGTTACAGACGATTTAGTATGGACATGTCAAGTTGATCGGCCAGTTAAAATAATCATTCTAATTTGATATTTGGTGCTCCTTGAGTAAAGGCTTATAAATGAAGCATAATGCATGGCTTCATGCAGTTTGGGATACATTGGATTACGTGGAGGTTTTTTTCGTAGCTCTTTCAGTCTCAAATGCTACCACAATATGGAAAATTGAGCTAGATTAAGGTGAGCGTTGGACTAATCTTATTTTGAGCTCTAAATCAAATGTTAAACACGATTTAGTGTCAACATGTCAGGTTGATCAGCTAGTTAAAATGATCACTCTAAACTGATCATTGTGTTCCTAAAGTGAAGGCTTATAAATGAAGCATATTACATGGCATCACGCAGTTTGGGATACATTGTATTACGTCGAGGCTTTGTAGTAGCTCATTCAGTCTCAAATGTTCTCACAATATGGAAAATTGATCTAGCTTAATGTGGTCGTTAGACTAATGTTATTTTGAGCTCTAAACGAAAAGTTAAAGATGATTTAGTGCGGACATGTCATGTTGATCAGCTAGTTAAAATGATCATTCTAAGCGCATCATTGGTGCTCCTGGAGTAAAGGCTTATAAAGAAGCATAATGCATGGCATTACGTAGTTTGGGATAGACTGGATTACTTGGAGGCTCTTTTTTACCATTTCGGTGCTAAATTGTGTCACAATATCGAATATTGAGCTAGTTTAATGTGGGCATTGGATTAGGGTCATTCAGAACTCTAAATCACAAGATACGGACGATTTGGTGGGGACAAGTCAAGTTGATCGGCTAGTTAAAATGATAATTCTAAACTGATCATTGGTACTTATTGAGTAAAGGGTTATAAATGAAGCGTAATGCATTGGTTCATGCAGTTTGGGATACATTGGATTACTTGGAGATTTCTTCGTACCTCTTTCTGTCTCAAATGTTGTCACAATATGGAAAATTGAGCTCGCTTAAGGTGGGCGTTGGACTCAGGTGATTTTGAGCTCTAAACCAAAAGTTAAAGACGATTTGGTGCGGACATCTCAAGTTGATCAGCTAGTTAAAATGATCATTCTAAACTGATCGGCTGTGCTTGTTGAATAAATGCTTATAAATGAAGTATAATGCATCGCATCGTGCAATGTGGGATAGACTCTATTACTTGGAGGCTTTTTCGTTGCTATTTTTGTCTTAAGTTTATAGAAAATTGAGCTAGCTTAGCGTGGGCATTGGATTCGTGTTATTTTGAACTCTAAATCAAAAGTTACGGACGATATAGTGCAGACATGTCAAGACTATCGACCTGTTAAAATGATCATTGGTGCTCCCTGGGTAAAGGCTTATAAATGAAGCATAATGTGTGATATCACGCAGTTTGGGATACATTATATTTCTTGGAGGCTTTGTTGTAGCTCTTTCAGTCTCAAATGTTGATACAATATTGAAAATTGAGCTACATTAACGTGGGCATCAGATTCGTATAATTCTAAACTCTAAATAAAAAGTTATAGACGATTTCGTATGGACATGTCAAGTTGATCGGCCAGTTAAAATGATTATTCCAAACTGATCATTGGTGCTCCTTGAGTAAAAGCTTATAAATGAAGCATAATACATGGCACCCCAAAGTTTGGGATACATTGGATTACTTAAAGGCTTTATAAGAGCTCTTAAAGTGTCAATTGTTGTCATAGAAATGAAAATAGACCAACTTAACGTGGGCGTTGGACTCATGTTGTTTTGAGCTCTAAAAATGAAATGTTAAAGACGATTTAGTACGGACATGTAAAGTTGATCAGTTAAATAAAAAGATCATTCTTATCATTGGTGCTGCTTGAGTAAAGGCTTATAAATGAAGCATAATATATGGCATCATGCAGTTTAGGATGGATTGGATTACGTGTAGGCTTTTTTGTAGCTATTTCAGTGTTAAATTTTATCACAATATAGAATAATTTGCGAGCTTAACGTGGACGTTGGATTCATATCATTTGGTACTCTAAATCAAAAGTGACGAACAATTTAATGCGAACACGTCAAGTTGATCGGCTAGTTAAAATGATCATTCTAAACTAATCATTGGTGCTCCTTGAGTAAAGGCTTAGAAATGAAGCATAATGCATGGCATCGTGCCGTTAGGAATAGATTGCATTACTTTGATGCTTTGTCGTAGCTAATTCAGTCTAAAATGTTATAACAGTATAGAAAATTGAGCTAGCTTAACGTGGGCGTTGGATTCATGTCATCTTGAGCTCTAATTAAAAATTAAAACACTATTTAGTGCTGACATGCAAAGTTGGTCAGCTAATTAAAATCATCATTCTAAACTGATCACTGGTGCTCGTTGAGTTAAAGCTTATAAATTAAGATTGCATCACGCAATTTGGGATAGATTGGATTGCTTGGATGTTTTGTCGTTGCTATTTTGGTTTATAATTTTTTTCAAAATATTGAAAATTGAGCTAGCTTAAGGTGGGTGTTGTATTCGTATTATTCTGAACTCTAAATCAAATGTTACGGACGATTTAGTGCGGACATATCAAATTGATCGGCCAGTTAAAATGATCATTCCAAACTGATCATTGGTACCCTTTAAGTAAAGGCTTATTAATGAAGCATAAAGCATGGCATCATGCCGTTACGGATACATTAGATTTCTTGGAGGCACTGTCGTAGCTCTTTCAGTGTCAAATGTTGTTACAATATTTTAAATATAGCTAGCTTAACGTGGGCGTTGGGTTTGTATAATTCTGAACTCTAAATCAAAAGTTACGGACGATTTAGTGTTGACAAGTCAAGTTGATCGACCAGTTAAAATGATCATTCCAAACAGATCATTGGTGCTCCTTGAGTAAAGGCTTATAAATGAATCATAATGCATGGCATCGCGCAGTTTGGTATACATAGGATGACTTGGAGGCTTAGTAGTAGCTCTTTCAGTCTCAAATATTGTCACCATATGGAAAATTGAGCTAGTAACGTGGGCAATGGACTCATGTCATTTCTGAGCTCTAAATCAATATTTAAAGACGATTTAGTGCAGACATGTCAAGTTGATCGGCAAGTTAAAATGATCATTCTTAACTTATCGTTGGTGCTCCTTGACCAAAGGCTTATAAATAACGCATATACAATGCGTCATGCAGTTTTAAATGGATTGCTATACTTGGAGGCCTTTGTGTAGCTATTTCGGTGTTAAGTTTTGTAACAATATAGAACATTGAGTTAGCTTAACGTGGGCGTTGGATTCGTGTCATTATGAACTCTAAATCAAAAAATACAGATTATTTTGTGCGGACATTTCTAGATGATCGGCCAGTTAAAATGATCATTCTAAACTAATCATTGGTGCTCCTTGAGTAAAGGCTTTCAAATGAAGTATAATGCATGGCATCACGAAGTTTTGGATATATTGGATTACTTGGAAGAGTTTTAATAGCTCTTGCAGTCTCAAATGTTGTCACAATATGGAAAATTGAGCAAGTTTAATGTGGGCGTTGGACTCATGCCATTTTGAACTCTAAATCAAAAGTTACTGATGATTTTGTGCGGACATGTCAAGTTGATCGGCCTTTTAAAATGATCATTCTAAACTAATCATTGGTGCTCCTTGAGTAATGGCTTATAAGTGAAACATAATGCATGAAATCACGCAGTTTGGGATACATTGAATTACTTGGACGTTTTGTCATTGCTCTTTCAGTCTAAGATGTTGTCACAATATAGAAAATTGAGCTAGCTTAACATGGGCATTGTACTCGTGTCATTTTGAACACTAAATCAAAAGTTACGGACGATTTAGTGCGGAAGAGTCAAGTTGATCGGCCAGTTAAAATGATCATTCTAAACTCATAATTGGTGTTCCTTGAGTAAATGCTTATAAATGAAGCACAATGTGTGGCATCACGTAGTTTGGGATGCATTGTATTACTTGAACGCTTTGTCGTAGTTATTTCAGTCTCAAATGTCATTACAATATAGAATATTGAGCTAGCATAACGTGGTCATTGGATTTATGTAATTCCGAACTCTAAATCAAAAGTTATGGACAATTTAGTGCGGACATGTCAAGTTGATCGGCCAGTTAAAAAGATCATTCTAACTGATCATTGGTGCTCCTTGAGTAGAGTCTAATAAGTGAAGCATAATGCATGGTTTCACGCAGATACATTGGATTACTTGGAGGTTTTTCCGTTTCTCTTTCAATCTCAAGTGGTCATAATATTGAAAATTGAGCTAACTTAAAGTGGTAGTTGGACTCATGTTATTTTGAGCTCTATATCAAAAGTTAAAGACGATTTAGTTCGGACATGTCAAGTTTTTCACCTAGTTAAAATGATCAGTCTATACTGATCATTGGTGTTTCTTGGGTAAAGGATTATAAAGAAACATAATGCATGGCATCACACAGTTTGGGATAGATTGGATTAATTGGAGGCTTTTTCGTTGTGATTTCGTTGTTAAATTTTTTCAGAATATAGAATATTGAGCTAGCTTAACGTGAGCATTGGATCTCCGTGTCATTCTGAACTCTAAATCAAAGATTACGGACGATTTAGTGCGGATATTTCAAATTTATTGGCTAGTTAAAATGATAATTTTAAACTGATCAATGGTGCTCCTTTAGTAAAGGCTTATAAATGAAGCATAATGCATGACTTCACGTATTTTGGGATACATAGGATTTCTTGGAGGTTTTGACGTAGCTCCTTCAGTGTCAAATGTTGTCACAATATAGAAAATTGAGCTAGCTTAACCTGAGCGTTTGATTCATGTCATTCTCACTCTGAATCAAAAGTTATAGATTATTTAGTGCAGATATATCATGTTGATCGGCCAGTTAAAATGATAATTCTTTACTGATCATTGGTGCTCCTTGAATAAAGGCTATGGGATAGATTTGATTCCTTGGATGCTTTGTCATAGTGCTTTGGGTCACAAATTTTATCACAATATACAAAATTGAGCTAGTTTAACCTGTGCCTGTTATTCGTGTCATTTTGAACTCTAAATGAAAAGTTCCGGAAGATTTAGTGGGGACATGTCAAGTTGATCGGCCAATTGAAATAACCATTCTAAACTGATCATTGGTGTTCCTTGAGTAAAGCCTAATAAATGAAGTATATTGCGTGGCATCACACAGTTTGGGATACATTGTATTACTTCAAGGCTTTCTAGTAGCTCTTTCAGTCTCAAATGTTCTCACAATATGCAAAATTGATCTAGCTTAATATGGGATTTGGATTTGTGTAATTCTAAACTCTAAACCAAAAGTTGCAGACGATTTAGTGTGGACATGTCAAGTTGATCGGCTAGTTAAAATGATCATTCTAAACAGTTCATTGGTGTTACTTGAGTAAAGGCTTATAAATGTAGCATAATGCATGACATCACGCAGTTTGGGATATATTGTATTACTTCGAGGCTTTCTAGTAGCTTTTTCAGTCTCAAATGTTCTGTCAATATGCAAAATTGATCTAGCTTAATGTGGGCGTTTGAGTGATGTTATTTTGAGCATTAAATCAAAAGTTAAAGACGATTTAGTCTCAAATGTTGTCACAATATGGAAAATTGAGGCGTTGGATTCTTGTCATTTTGAACCTTAAATCAAAAGTTACGAACGATTAAGTGTAAACATGTAAAGTTCATCCGCCACTTAGAATTATTATTCTAAACTGATCATTGGTGCTTCTTGAGAAAAGACTTATAATTGAAGCATAATGCATGGCATCACGCACTATGGGATATATTTGATTACTTGGATGCTTTGTCATAGCGCTTTGAGTTTCAAATTTTCTCACAATATGGAAAATTTAGTGAGCTTAAGGAAGACATTGGATTCGTGTCATTCTAAATTCAAAATGAAACGCTACAAACCATTTAGTGTGCACATGTCAAGGTTATCGGCAAGTTAAAATGATCATTCTAAACTGATCTTTGGTGCTACTTGAGTAAAGGTTTAAAAATGAAGCATAAGGCATGGCTTCATGAAGTTTGGTACACTGGATTACTTGGAGGTTTCTTCGTACCTCTTTCAGTCTCAAATGTTGTCACAATATGGAAAATTGAGCTACCTTAAGGTGGGCGTTGGACTCATGTTATTTTGAGCTCTAAACCAAAAGTTAAAGACGATTTGGTGCGGACATCTCAAGTTGATCAGCTAGTTAAAATGATCATTCTAAACTGATCGGTTGTGCTCGTTGAATAAATGCTTATAAATGAAGCATAATGCATCGCATCGCGCAATGGGGATAGAC
>JAEVFF010000303.1:56150-109842 GCA_018901945.1 Pugionium dolabratum
GATTATAAATGAAGCATAATACATACCTTCACGCAGTTTGGGATACATTGGATTACTTGGAGGTTTTTTCGTGGTTCTTTCAGTCTCAAATGTTGTCACGATATGGAATATTGAGCTAACTTATGGGGGGGGGGCATTGGACTCATGTTATTTTGAGCTCTAAATCAAAAGTTAAAGACGATTTAGTCCGGACATGTCAAGTTGATCAGCTAGTTAAAATGATCATTCTAAACTGATCATTAGTGCTCCTTGAGTAAAGGCTTATAAATGAAGCATAATGCATCGCATCACGCATTTTGGGATAGGTTGGATTACTTGGAGGTTTTTCCGTTGCTATTTTGGTGTTAAATTTATTGACAATATAGAAAATTGAGCTAGCTTAACGTGGGCGGTGGATTCGTGTCATCTTGAAATCCAAATCAAAAGTTAGGGACGATTTACTGCAGACATGTCAAGTTGATCGGCCAGTTAAAATGATCATTCTAAACTTATCATTGGTGCTCCTTGAGCAAAGGCTTATAAGAATTATAATGTGTTGCATCACACGGTTTTGGATACATTGTATTACTCGAAGGCTTTCATGTAGCTCTTTTATCCCAAATGTTGTTACAATATAGAAAATTTGGATAGATTAACGTGGACATTGGATTTGTGTAATTATGAATTCTAAACAAAAAGTTACAGAATATTTAGTGTGGACATGTCAAGTTGATCAGCCAGTTCAAATGATCATTCTAAACTTATCAATTGTGTTCCTTGCGTGCAGGCTTATAAATGAAGCATAATGCATGACATCATGCATTTTTGGATACATTATATTAATTCTAGGCTTTGTAGTAGCTCTTTCAGTCTCAAAAAATGTTCTCACAATATGGAAAATTGATCTAGTTTAATGTGGGTGTTGGACTCATGTTATTTTGAGCCCTCAATCAAAAGTTAAAGACGATTTAGTGCCGAGATGTCTGATTGATTAGCTAGTTAAAATGATCATTTTAAATTGATCTATGGTGTTCCTTGAGTAAAGGCTTATAACTGAAGCATATTGCACGACATCACGCAATCTGCAATACATTGTATTACTTTGAAGCTTTGTAGTAGCTCTTTCAGCCTTAAATGTTCTCACAATATGGAAAATTGATCTAGCTTAATGTGGGCGTTAGATTAATGTTATTTTGAGCTCTAAATCAAAAGTTAAAGACGATTTAGTGCCGACATGTCAGGTTGATGATCTAGTTAAAATGATCATTCTAAATTGATCATGGTGTTCCTTGAGTAAATGCTTATAAATGAAGCATATTGCATGGCATCACGAAGATTGGGATACATTGTATTACTTAGAGGTGTTGGAGTAGCTATTTTAGTCTTAAATGTTCTCACATTATGGTAAATTGAACTAGCTTAATGTGGGTGTTATATTAATGTTATTTTGAGATATAAATCAGAAGTTAAATATGATTTAGTGCGGACATGTCTGGTTGATCAGCTAGTTAAAATGATCATTCTAAACTCATCATTGGTGCTCCTTGAGTAAAGGCTTATAAAGAAGCATAATGCATGGCATCACGCAGTTTGGGATAGATTGGATTTTTGGAGGCTTTTTCGTTGCTATTTTGGTTTTAAAGTTTCTCAAAATATAGAATATTGAGCTTTTTTAACGTAAGCGTTTGATTCATGTCATTCTGAACTCTAAATCACAAGTAAGGGATGATTTAGTGCGGACATGTCAAGTTGATCGGCCAGTTAAAATGATAATTCTAAACTGCTCATTGGTGCTCATTGAGTAAAGGCTTATAAAAGAAGAATAATGCTTGGTTTCACACAGCTTAGGATAATTTGGATTAATTACTTGGAGGTTTCTTCATAGCTCTTTCAGTTTCAAAGGTTGTCACAATATGGAAAATTAAGCTAGCTTAAGGTGGGCATTGGACTCATGTTATTTTGCGCTCGAAATTAAAATTTAAATACGATTTAGTGCGGACATGTCCAGTTGATCAGCTAGTTAAAATGATTATTCTAAACTGTCATTGGTGCTCCTTGAGTAAAGACTTATAAATGAAGCATATTGCATCGCATCACACATTTTTGGAAAGATTGGATTACTTGGAGGGCTTTTGATGTCTATTTTGGTCTTAACGTTTTTCACAATTTAAAAAATTGAGCTAGCTTAACGTGGGCGATTGATTCACGTCATTTTGAACTCTAAATAAAAGTTACGGACGATTTAGTGCGGACATGTCAAGTTGATTGGCCAGCTAAAATGATCATTCTAAGCTAATAATAGGTTCTCCTTAAGTAAAGGCTTATAAATGAAGCATAATGCATGGCATCACACATTTTGGGATTCATTGTATTACTCGAAGACTTTGTCGTAGATCTTTCAGTCTCAACTAATGTTACAATATAGAAAATTGAGCTAGCTTAACATGGGCATTGGATTCGTGTAATTATGAACTCTAAACCAAAAGTTACAGAAAATTTAGTGCGGACATGTCAAATTGATCGGCTAGTTAAAAATGATCATTATAAACTGATCATTGGTGCTCCTTGAGTAAAGGCTTATAAATGAAGCATAATGTATGACATCACGCAGTTTGGGATACATTGTATTACTTCAAGGCTTTGTCGTAACTCTTTTAATCTCAAATGTTCTCACAATATAGAAAATTGATCTAAATTAATTTGGGTGTTGGACTCATGTTATGCCAGCATGTCAAGTTGATCGGCCAATTAAAATGATAATTCTAAATTTATCAATGCTGCTCCTTGAGAAAAGGCTTATAAAGAAGCATAATGCAAGGCATCACACAGTTTGGGATAGATTAGATTATTTGGAGGCTTTTTGTTGCTATTTCGGTGTTAAATTTTTGTCACAATATAGAATATTGAGCTAGCTTAGCATGGGCGTTGGATTCGTGTCATTCTGAACTCTGAATCAAAAGTTACGGATGATTTAGTACGAACATGTCAAGTTGATCAGCCATTTAAAATGATAATTCTAAACTGACAACAAGCTAGCCTAACGTGTGCGTTGGATTCGTGTCATTCTAAACATTAAATCAAAAGTTACGGACAATTTAGTGCGCACAAGTCAAGTTGATCTTCCTGTTGAAATGATCATTCTAAAGTAAATCATTGGTGTTCCTTAAGAAAAGGCTTCTAAATGAAGCATAATGCATGGCATCACGTAGTTAAGGATACATTAGATTACTTGGACACTTTGTCGTAGCTCTTTCAGTCTCCAATATTGTTACAATATAGAAAATTGAGCTAGCTTAACGTAGGTGTTGGATTCATGTCATTCTCAACTCTAAATCAAAAGTTATGGACAATTTGATGTGGACATGTCAAATTGATCGGCCAGTTAAATTAATAATTCTAAACTGATCATTGGTGCTCCTTGAGTAAAGACTTATAAGTGAAGCATAATGCATGACATCAGAAATTTTGGGATACATTGGATTACTTGAAGGCTTTTTCGTAGCTCTTTCAGTCTCAAATGTTGTCACAATATCGAAATTTGAACAAGTTTAACATGGGCGTTAGATTCGTGTCATTCTGAACTCTAAATCAAATGTTATGGCTGATTTAGTGCAGAAATGTCAAGTTGATCGGCCAATTAAAATTGATCATTCTAAACTAATCACTGGTGCTCCTTGAGCAAAGGCTTATAAATGAAGCGTAATGCATGGCTTCACGTTGTTTGGGATACATTGGATTACTTGGATGTTTCTTCGTAGCTCTTTCAGTCTGAAATGTTGTCACAACATAGAAAATTTAGCTAACTTAACGTGGGCGTTGGACTCGTGTCATTCTGAACTCTGAATAAAAAGTTATGGATGATTTAGTGCGGACATGTCAAGTTGATCGATCAGTTAAAATGATCATTTTAAACTGATCATTGGTGCTCATTGAGTAAAGGACTATAAATGAAGCATAAGGCATGACATCATGAAGTTTGGGATACATTGGATTACTTTGAGGATTTATAGTACCTCTTTTAGTCTCAAACGTTCTCACAATATGGAAAATTAATCTAGCTTAATTTGGGCGTAGGACTCATGTTATTTTGAGCTCTAAATCAAAAGTTAAAGATGATTTAGTGCCAACATATCAAGTCGATCAGCTAGTTAAAATGTTCATTTTAAACTGATCATTGGTGCTCCTTGAGTAAAGACTTATAAATGAACCATAATGCATGGCATCACGCAGTTTGGGATACATTGGATAACTTGTTGCCTTTTTGTACCTCTTTCAGTCTCAAATGCTGTTATAAATGAAGCATAATGTATGGCATCACGCAGTGTGGGATACATTATATTACGTGGAGGCTTCGTAGTAGCTCTTTCAGTGTCAAATGTTCTCACAATATGGAAAATTGATCCAGCTTATTGTGGACGTTGGATTCATGTTATTTTGATCTCTAAATCAAAAGTTAAAGAAAATTTAGTGCGGACATGTAAGGCTGATAAACTAGTTAAAATTGTCATTCTAAACTGATCATTAGTGCTCCTTTAGTAAAGGCCTATAATTGAACTATAATGCATGGCTTCACGTAGTTTGCGATAAATTGGATAACATCGAGGTTTTTTCGTAACTCTTTCAGTCTCAAAATGTTGTCACAATATGTTATTTGGAGCTCCAAATCAAATGTTAAAGAAAATTTAGTGCGGACATGTCAAGTTGATCAGCTAGTTAAAATGGTCATTCTAAAATGATAATTGGAACTCCTTGAGTAAAGGCTTAAAATGAAACATAATGCATCGCATCATGCATTTTGGAAAAGATTGGATTACTTGGATGCTCTTTCGTGGCTATTTTGTTCGGACATGTCAAGTTGATCGGTCAGTTAAAATGATCATTCTAAACTGATCATTGGTGCTCGTTGAGTAAAGGCTTATAAATGAAGCATAATGCTTGGCATCACGCAGTTTGGGCTATATTGTATTACTCGAAGGCTTTGTCTTTGATTTTTCAGTCTTAAATGTTTAGGAAATTGAGCTAGCTTAACGTGGGTGATGAATTCGTGTAATTCTGAACTCTAAACCAAAAGTTACCGATGATTTAGTGTAGACATTTCAAGTTGATCGGCTAGTTAAAATGATCATTCTAAACTGATAATTAGTGTTCCTTGAGTAAAGGCTTATAAATGAAGAATAATGCATGATATCACGCAGTTTGGGATACATTGTATTCTTTGGAGGTTCTGTAGTAGCTCTATTAGTCTCACCTGTTCTCACAATATAGAAAATTAATCTAGGTTAATGTGGGTGTTGGATTCATGTTATTTTGAGCTCTAATTCAAATCTTAAAGATGATTACGTGCGGACATGTAAGGTTGAAAAGCAAGTTAAAATGATCATTCTAAATTGATCATTGGTGCTACATGATTAAAGGCTGATAAATAATCATAATCCATGGCATCACACAGCCTGGGATAGATTGGATTACTTGAAAGCTTTTTGGGTTATATTTTGGTGGTAAATTTTGTCATAATATAGAATATTGAGTTATTTAACGTGGGCATTGGATTCGTTTCATTCTGAACTCTAAATCAAAAGTTACAAATGATTTAGTGCGAACATGTCAAGTTGATCGGCCTGTTAAAATGATAATTCTAAATTGATCATTGGTGCTCCTTTAGTAAAAGACTTATAAATGAAACATAATGCATGGCTTCATGCAGTTTGGGATACATTGGATGACATGGAGGTTTCTTCGTAGCTCTTTCAGTCTCAAATGTTGTTACAATATGGAAAATTGAGCTACCTTAAGGTGGGGTTGGACTCATGTTATTTTGAGCTCTAAATAAAAAGTTAAAGACGATTTAGTGCGGACATGTCAAGTTAATGAGCTAGTTAAAATGATCCTTATAAACTTATCATTGGTGCTCCTTGAGTAAAGGTTTATAATTGAAGCATAATGCATGACATCAGGCAGTTAGGGATAAATTGGATTACTTGGAGAATTTTTCGTAGCTCTTTCAATTTCAAATGTTGTTAGAATACAGAAAATTGAGCTAGCTTAACGTGGGCATTGGATTCATGTCATTCTGAACTCTAAATCAAAAGTTACGGACGATTTAGTGCCGACATGTCAGGTTGATCATCTAGTTAAAATGATCATTCTAAGTTGATCATTGGTGTTCCTTGAGTAAATGCTTCTAAATGAAGCATATTGCATGGCATCACGAAGTTTGGGATACATTGTATTACTTAGACGCGTTGTAGTAGCTCTTTTAGTCTCAAATGTTCTTACAATATGGTAAATTGATCTAGCTTAATGTGGCCGTTATATTAATGTTATTTTGAGATATAAATCAAAAGTTAAAGACGATTTAGTGCGGACATGTCAAGTTGATCAGGTAGTTAAAATGATCATTCTAAACTCATCATTGGTGCTCCTTGAGTAAAGGCTTATAAAGAAGCATAATGAATGGCATCACACAGTTTGGGATAGATTGGATTTTTGGAGGCTTTTTCGTTGCTATTTACGTTTTAAAGTTTGTCACAATATAGAATATTGAGCTAGTTTACGTGGGCGTTTGATTCATGTCATTCTGAACTCTAAATCACAAGTTACCGATGATTTAGTGGAGACATGTCAACTTGATCGGCCGGTTAAAATGATAATTCTAAACTGTTCATTGGTGCTCATTGAGTAAATGCTTATAAAAGAAGCATAATGCATGGCTTCACGTAGTTTAGGATAATTTGGATTAATTACTTGGAGGTTTCTTCATAGCTCTTTCAATCTCAAATATTGTCACAATATGGAAAATTAAGCTAGCTTAAGGTGGGCCTTGGACTCATCTTATTTTGCGCTCTAAATCAAAAGTTAAAGACGATTTAGTACGTACATGTCAATTTTATCAGCTAGTTAAAATGATCATTCTAAACTGATCATTGGTGGTCCTTCAGTAAGTGCTTATAAATGGAGCATAATGCATCACATCATGCAGGTTGGGATAGATTGGATTACTTGGAAGTTTTTTTGTTTGTATTTTAGTTTTAAATTTTGTCACAGTATAGAAAATTGAGCTTGCTTAACGTGGGTGTTGGATACGTGTCATTTTGAACTCTAAATCAAAAGTTACGGAAGATTTAGTGCGTACATGTCAAGTCTATCAGCCTGTTAAAAGGATCATTCTAAACTGGTAATTTGTGCTCCTTGAGTAAATGCTTATAAAAAAGCATAATGCATGGTATCATGCAGTTCGGAATAGATTGGATTACTTGGAGGCTTTTTTGTTGCTATTTCGGTGTTAGATTTTGTCAAAATATAGAATATCGAGCTAGATTAACGTGGGCGTTGGATTCGTGTCATTCAGAACTCTAAATCAAAAGTTAAAGATGATATATTGCAGACATGTCATGTTGATCGGCCAGTTAAAATGATAATTCTAAATTGATCATTGGTGCTCCTTGAGTAAAGGGTTATAAAGAAGCATAATGCAAGGCATCACGCAGTTTGGGATAGATTAGAATACTTGGAGGCTTTTTCGTTGCTATCTCGGTGTTGAATTTTGTCACAATATAGAATACTGAGCTAGCTTATCATGGGCGTTCGATTTGTGTCATTCTGAACTCTAAATCACAAGTTCCGGACGATTTAGTACGAACATGTCAAGTTGATCAGCCGGTTAAAATGATAATTCTAAACTGATCATTGGTGTTCCTTGAGAAATGGCTTATAAATGAAGTATAACGCATAACACCACACATTTTGGGATAGATTGGATTAATTAAAGGCTTTTTCTAGGCTATTTTATTCTTAAATTTTTTCACAATATAGAAAATTGAGCTAGATTAGCGTGGGCGTTGGATTCGTGTCAATTTGAACTCTAAATCAAAAGTGTCACACGATTTTGTGCAGACCTGACAAGTTGATCAACCAGTTGAAATGATCATTCAAAATTGGTGCTCCTCGTGTAAAGGCTTATAAATGAAGCATAATGTGTGGAATCACACAGTTTGGGATACAATAGATTTTTTGCAGGCTTTGTCGTAGCTCTTTCAATCTTAAATGTTGTTATAATATTGATAATTGAGCTAGCTTAACGTGGGCATTGTTGGATTCGTATAATTCTGAACTCTAAATCAAAAGTTATTGACCATTTAATGCCGGCATCCCATCCCAAATTGATCGGCCAATTAAAATGATCATTCCAAACTGGTCATTGGTGCTCCTTGAGTAAAGGCATATAAATGAATTATAATGCATGACATCACGCAATTCGGGGTACATTGGATTACTTGTAGGCTTTGTAGTAGCTAGTTAACGTGGGCCTTGGACTCATGTCATTTTAAGGTCTAAATCAAAAGGTAAAGACGATTTAGTGCGTACATGTCATGTTAATCAGCTAGTTAAAATAATCATTATAAACCTATCATTGGTGTCCATTGCAGTAAAGGCTTATAAATGAAGCATAATACAATGCATCACACAGTTTGGGATGGACTGGATTACATAGAGGCTTTTTCATTGCTATTTCAGTGTTACATTTTGTCACAATATAGAATATTGAGCTAGCTTAACATGGACATTGGATTTCGGTTTCATTCTGAACTCTAAATCAAAAGTTATGTACGATTTAGTGTGGACATGTCAAGTTGATCGGCCAGTTAAAATGATAATTCTTAACTGATCATTGGTGCTCCTTATAAATGCAGCATAATGCATGGCATCACAAAATTTGGATACATTGGATTACTTAGAAGCTTTTTTCGTAGCTCTTTTAGTCTCAAATGTTGTCACAATATGGAAAATTGAACAAAATTAACGTGGGCGTTAGATTCGTATCATTCCGAACTCTAAAAGAAAGTTACGGACGATTTAGTTTGCACAAGTCAAGGTTATCTGCCAAATAAAATGATAATTCTAAACTGATCATTGGTGCTCCTTGAGTAAAGACTTATAAGTGAAGCATAATGCATGGCATCAGGCAGTTTGGGATACATTGGATTACTTGGAGGCTTTTTCGTAGCTCTTTCAGTCACAAATATTGTCACAAAATGGAAATTTGAACAAGCTTAACGTGGGCGTTAGATTTGTGTCATTCTGAACTATAAATCAAAAATTACGGACGGTTTAGTGCATACATGTCAGGTTGATCGGCCAATTAAAATGATCATTTTAAACTAATCATTGGTGCTCCTTGAGCAAAGGCATAAAAATGAAGCATAATAATGCATGGCATCACGTAGTTTGGATACATTGGATTACTTGGACGATTTGTCGTAGCTCTTTTAGTGTCAAATGTTGAACGACAAAGAAAATTGAGCTAACTTAACGTGGGTGTTGGACTCGTGTCATTCTGAACCCTAAATAAAACGTTATGGATGATTCAGTGCGGACAAGTCAAGTTAATCGATTAGTTAAAATGATCAATGGTGCTCCTTGAGTAAAGGCTTATAAATGAAGCATAATGCATGACATCATGCAATTTGGGATACATTGGAGTACTTCGAGGATTTATAGTAGCTCTTTTACTCTCAAATGTTCTCACAATATGTAAAATTAAGCTAGCTTAGTGTAGGCGTAGGACTCATGTTATTTTGAGCTCTAAATCAAAAGTTAAAGACGATTTAGTGCCAACATGTTAGGACGATCAGCTAGTTAAAATGATCATTCTAAATTGATCATTGGTGCTCCTTGAGTAAGGGCTTATAAAAAAGCATAATGCATGACATCACACAGTTTTGGATAGATTTGATAACTTGGACGGTTTTCTTTGCTGTTTCGGTGTTACATTTTTTTCACAGTATAAAATATTGAACTAGATTAACGTGGGCGTTGGTTCGTGTCATTCTGAACTCTAAATCAAATGTTACTGACGATTTACTACGGACATGCCAAGTTGATCGGCCGGTTAAAATGATAATTCTAAACTGATCATTGGTGCTCCTTGAGGAAAGACATATAAATGAAGCATAATACATGGCTTCACATAGTTTGGGATACATTGGATTACTTACAAGCTCTTTTATAGCTCTTTTATAGCTCTTTTAGTCTCAAATGTTCTTACAATATGGAAAATTGATCTACGTTAATGTGGGTGTTGGATTCATGTTATTTTGAGCTCTAATTTAAAGCTAAAGATGATTACGTGCGGACATGTAAGGTTGATCAGCTAGTTAAAATGATCATTCTAAATTGATCATTGGTGCTACTTGAGTAAAGGCTTATAAAGAAGCATAATCCATGGCATCAGGCAGCCTGGGATAGATTGGATTACTTGGAGGCTTTTTGAGTTCTATTTTGGTGTTAAATGTGATAATATAGAATATTGATTTACCTTAACGTGGGCCTTAGATTCATGTCATTCTGAACTCTAAATAAAAAGTTATGGATGATTTAGTGCGGACATGTCAAATTGATCGGCTAGTTCAAATGATAATTCTAAATTGATTATTGGTGCTCCTTCAGTTAAGGCTTATAAATGAAGCATAATGCATGGTTTCACACTTTTTGGGATACATTGGATGACATGGAGGTTTCTTCGTAGCTCTTTCAGTCTGAAATATTGTCACAATTTGGAAAATTGAGCTACCTTAAGTGGGGTTGGACTCATGTTATTTTGAGCTCTAAATCAAAAGTTAAAGACGATTTAGTGCGGATATGTCAAGTTGATGAGCTAGTGAAAATGATCCTTATAAACTGATCATTGGTGCTCCTTGAGTAAAGGCTTATAAATTAAGCATAATATATGAGATCACCCTGTTTGGGATGCATTGTGGATTACTTGGGGGCTTTTTCATAACTCTTTCAGTCTCAAATGTTGTCACAATATAGAAAATTGAGCTAGGTTAATGTGGGCGTTGGACTAATGTTATTTTGAGCTCTAAATCAAAAGTTAAAGACGATTTAGTGCGGACATGTCAAGTTGATAAACCAGTTAAAATGATCATTCTACATTGATCGTTGGTGCTCCTTGAGTAATGGCTTATAAATGAAGCATAATGCATGGCATCACGTAGTTTTGGAAACATTTGATTACTTGGAGTTGTTGTAGTAGCTCTTTAAGTCTCAAATGTTGTCACAACATGGCAAATTGAGCTAGCTTATTGTGGGCGTTGGATTCATATTATTTTTAGTTCTAAATGAAAAGTTAAAGAAGTTTTAGTGCGGATATGTCAAATTGATCAGCTAGTTAAAATGATCATTCTTAACTTATCATTGGTGCTCCTTGACTAAAGGCTTCTAAATAAAGCATAATACATGGCATCACGCAGTTTGGGATAGATTGTTTTACTTGGATGGCTTTTCTTATCTATTTTGGTGTTAGATTTTGTCACAATATAGAAAATTGACCTAACTTAACGTGGGTGTTCGATTCGTGTTATTCTGAACTCTAAATCAAAAGTTCCAGACGTTTTAGTGTGGACATGTCAAGTTGACCGGCCAGTTAAAATGATTATTCTAAATTGATCATTGGTGCTCCTTGAGTAAGGTCATTCTGAACTCTAAATTAGAAGTTGAGGAAGATTTAGTGTGTTTATCTCAAATTGATCGGCCAGTAAAATGGTCATTCTAAAATGATCAATGGAACTTCTTGAGTAAAGGCTTATAAATGAAGCATAATGCATGGCATCACGCAGTTTGGGATGCATTGTATATCATGGAGGATTTGTAGTAGCTGTTTCAGTCTCAAATGTTGTCACAATATGGAAAATTGAGCTAGCTTAATGTGGACGTTGGAGTCATGTTATTTTAAGCTCTAAATAAAAAGTTAAAGACGATTTAGTGCGGACATGTCAAGTTGATCAGCTAGTTAAAATGATAATTCTAATCTGAAATTGGTTCCCACTGAGTACATGCTTATAAAGAAGCATAAACCATGTCATCACGCAGCTTGGGATAGATCTGATTCCTTGGAGACTTTTTCGTAGCTATTTCAGTGTTAAATTTTTCATAATATAGAAAATTGAGCTACCTTATTGTGGGTGTTGGATTCGTGTCATTCCGAACACTAAATTTAAAGTTACGGACGATTTAGTGCGGATATGTCAAGTTGATCGGCCGCTTAAAATAATCATTCTACACTTAGTATTGCTGCTCCTTGAGTAAGAGCTTATAAATGAATCATAATGCATGGCATAACGCAGTTTGGGATTCATTGTATTACTCGAAGGCTTTGTCGTAGATCTTTCAGTCTCAAATGTTGTTACAATATATAAAATTGAGCGAGCTTAACAAGGGCCTCTAAACCAAAAGTTACCAAAAATTTTGTGCGGACCTGTCAAATTGATCACCCAGTTAAAAATAATCATTCTAAACTGATCATTGGTGCTCGTTGAGTAAAGGCCTATAAATGAAGATAAACTGATCATTGGTGTTCATTGTGGGATACATTGGATTACATGGACGCTTTGTCGTAGCTCTTTCAGTCTAAAATGTTGTCACAATACCGAAAATTGAGCTAGATTAACATGGGTGTTGGATTCGTGTCATTCTTAACTCTTAATCAAAAGTTACGAATGATTTAGTGCGGACATGTCAAGTTGATCGGCCAGTTAAAATGATCATTCTAAACTGATCATTGGAGCTCTTTTGGTAAAGTCCTATAAATGCTGCATAATGCATGGCTCCACGCAGTTTGGGATACATTGGATTTCTTGGAGGCTTTTTCGCAGCTCTATCAGTCTCAAATGTTTTCCCAATATGGAAAATATATTTTGTTTAATGTGGGCACTGGACTCATGTTATTTTGAGCTCTAAATCAAAAGTCAAAGGCAATTTAGTGCGGACATGTCAAGTTGATCAGCTAGTTAAAATGATCATTATAAACTGATCATTGGTGTTCCTTGAGTAAAAGCTTATAAAGAAGCATAATGAATGTCTCCTTGAGTAAAGGCCTTTTCGTTGCTATATCAGTGTTAAATTTTGTCATAATATAGAATATTGAGCTACCTTAACGTGGACGTTGGATTCGTGTCATTCTGAATTCTAAATCAAAAGTTACAGATGATTTGTGCAGCCATGTCAAGTCATCGGCCAATTAAAATGTTCACTCTAAAATGATCATTGGTGCTCCTTTAGTAAGGGCTTATAAATGAAGCATAATGCATGGCATCACGTAGTTTGGGATACATTGGATTACTTGGAGGCTTTGTTGTAGCTCTTTCACTCTAAAATGTTGTCAAAATATAGAAAAATGAACTAGCTCAACGTGGGCATTAGATTCCTGTCTTTCTGAACTTTAAATCAAAGGTTACGAATGATTTAGTGTCGACATGTCAAGTTGATCAGCCAACTAAAATGATCATTTTAAACTGATCATTGGTGCTCTTTGAGTACAAGCTTATAAAGAAGCATAAATCATGGCATCACACAGTTTAGGATAGATCTGATTACTTAAAGACTTTTTCATAGCTATTTCGGTGTCAAATTTCTCATAATATAGAAAATTGAGCTAGCTTAATGTGGGTGTGGGATTCGTGTCATTCCAAACTCTAAATCAAAAGTTATGGACGATTTAGTGCGGATATGTCAAGTTGATCGGCCACGTAAAATGATCATTCTACACTTACCATTGCTGCTCCTTGTGTAAGAGCTTATAAATGAAGCATAATACATGACATCACGCATTGTGGGATACATTGGATTACTTGGACGATTTGTCATAGCTCTTTCAGTCTGAAATGTTGTCACAATACAGAAAATTGAGCTAGCTTAACATGGGCGTTGGATTCGTGTCATTCAGAACTCTAAATCAAAAGTTACGAACGATTTAGTGCGGACTTGTCAAGTTGATCGGCCAGTTAAAATGATCGTTCTAAACTGATCATTCGAGCTCTTTGAGTAAAGTCCTATAAATGCAGCATAATGCATGGCTTCACGCAGTTCGGGATACATTGGATTTCTTGGAGGTTTTTTCGTAGCTCTATCAGTCTCAAATGTTTTCATAAGATGGAAAATATAGCTTGTTTATTGTGGGTGCTAGACTCATGTTATTTTGAGCTCTAAATCAATGTTAAAGGCGATTTAGTGCAGACATGTCAAGTGGATCAGCTAGTTAAAATGATAATTCTAAACTAATCATTGGTGCTCATTGATTAATAGCTTATAAAGAATAATAATGAATGGCTGCTTGTGTAAAGGCTTTTTTGTTGCTATATCAGTGTTAAACTTTGTCATAATATAGAATATTGAGCTAGCTTAACGTGGACGTTGGATTCGTGTCATTCTGAATTCTAAATCAAAAGTTACACATGATTTAGTGCAGCCAAGTCAAGTTGATCGGCCAATTAAAATGATCATTCTAAACTGATCATTGGTGCTCCTTGAGTAAGGGATTATAAATGAAGCATAATGCATGGCATCACGCAGTTTGGGATACATTGGATTACTTGGAGGCTTTGTCGTAGCTCTTTCAGTCTAAAATGTTGCCACAATTAGAAAATTGAGCTAGCTCAACATTGGCAATGGATTCGTGTCTTTCTGAATTTTAAATCAAAAGTTACAGACGATTTAGTTGATCAGCCAACTAAAATGATCATTCTAAACTGATCACTCGTACTCCTTGAGTAAAGGCTTATAAATGAAGCATAATGAATGTCATCACACAGTTTGGGATACATAGGATTACTTGGACGCTTTTTCGTACCTCTATCAGTCTCACTAGTTATCACAATTTGGAAAATTGAGCTTGTTTAATTTGGGTGCTGGACTCATGTTATTTTGTGCTCTAAATCAAAAGTTAAAGGCGATTTTGGGCGGACATGTCATGTTGATCAGCTAGTTAAAATTATAATTCCAATCTGATCATAGTGTTCCTGGAGTAAATGCTTATAAATGAAGCCTAGTGCATGGCTTCACGTAGTTTTGGATATATTGGATTACTTGTACGCTTTGTCGTAGCTCTTTCAGTTTCAAATGTTGACACAATATAGAACTTTGATCTAGATTAACGTGGGCTTTGCATTCGTGTCGTTTTTAACTCCAAATCAAATGTTATGGACGATTTAGTGCTGACATGTCATGTTGATCGGCCAGTTAAAATGATAATTCTAAACTGATCATTGGTGCTCCTTTAGTAAAGGCTTATAAATGAAGCATAAGACATGAAATCACACCGTCTGGGATGCATTGGATTACTTAGACGTTTTTTAGTAGCTTTTTCAGTCTCAAATGTTGTCACGATATGGAGCTAGCTTAATGTGGGCGTTGGACTCATGTTATTTTGAGTTCTAAATCAAAAGTTAAAGAAGATTTAGTGCGGACATGTCAAGTTGATCAGCTAGTTAAAATGATCATTCTAAACATACATTAGGGCTCATTGAGTAAAGTCTTATAAGGAAGCATAATGCATGGCATCACACAGTTCGGGACAGATCTGATTACATGGAGACTCTTTCGTAGCTATTTCGGTGTGAAATTTTATCAAAAATAGAAAATTGAGCTAGCTTAACGTTTGCGTTGGATTCGTTTCATTTTAAACTCTAAGTCAAAAGTTATGGACGATTTAGTGCGGATATGTCAAGTTGATCGGTCACTTAAAATGATCATTCTACACTTAGCATTAGTGCTGCTTGAGTAAAAGAATGAAGCATATTGAATGGCTTTACTCAGTTTGAGATACATTGGATTACTTGGAGGCTTTGTTGTAGCTCTTTCAGTTCAAAATGTTGCCACAATAAAGAAAATTAAGCTGCTCAACATTGGCATTGGATTTGTGTCTTTCTGAACTTTAAATCAAAAGTTACAGATGATTTAGTGCGGACATGTCAAGGTTATCAGCCAACTAAACTGATCATTTGTGATCCTTGAGTAAAGGATTATAAAAGAAGCGTAATGCATGTCATCATGCAGTTTAGGATACATAGGATTACCTGGACGCTTTTCGTAGCTCTATCAGTCTCTCTGGTTATCTCTATGGCAAATTGAACTTGTTTAATTTGGGCGTTGGACTCATGTTATTTCGAGCTCTAAATCAAAAGTTAAAGGCGATTTAGTGCGGACATGTCACATTGATCAGCTAGTTAAAATTATAATTCCAATCTGATCATTGGTGTTCCGGGAGTAAAGGCTTATAATTGAAGCATAGTGCATGGGTTCACGTAGTTTGGGATATATTGGATTACTTGAACGCTTTGTTGTAGCTCTTTCAGTCTCAAATGTTGACACGATATAGAACTTTGATCTAGATTAATGTGGGCATTGGATTCATGTCGTTTTTAACTCTAAATCAAAAGTTATGGACGATTTAGTGCGGACATGTCATGTTGATCGGCCAGTTAAAATGATAATTCTAAACTGATCATTGGTGCTCCTTTAGTAAAGGCTTATAAATGAAGCATAAGGCATGAAATCACGCAATTTGGAATACATTGGCTTACATAGAGGCTTTTTCGTAGCTCTTTCAGTCTCAAATGTTGTCACGATATAGAAAATGGAGCTAGCTTAATGTGGGCGTTGGACTCATGTTATTTTGAGCTCTAAATCAGAAGTTAAAGACAATTTAGTACTGACATGTCGAGTTGATCAGCTAGTTAAAATGATCTTTCTAAATATACATTATGGCTCATTGAGTAAAGGCTTATAAGGAAGCATAATGCATGGCATGACGCAGTTTCGGACAGATCTGATTAAATGGAGACTTTTTCGTAGTTATTTCGGTGTGATATTTTGTCACAAAATAGAAAATTGAGCTAGCTTAACGTCATGTTGGATTGGTGTCATCCTGAACTCTAAATCAAAAGTTACGGACGATTTAGTGCGGACATGTCAAGTTGATCGGTCACTTAAAATGACCATTCTACATTTAGCATTGGTGTTGCTTGAGTAAAGGAATGAAGCATAATGAATGGCTTCACGCAGTTTGGGATACATTGGATTACTTGAAGGCTTTGTCGTAGCTCTTTCAGTCCAAAATATTGTCACATTATAGAAAATTGACCTAGCTTAACGTTGGCGTTGCATTCGTGTTATTCTGAACTCTAAATCAAAAGTTATAGACGATTTAGTACCGACATGTCAAGTTGATCGGCCAGTTAAAATGATAATTCTAAAGTGATCATTGGTGCTCCTTGAGTAAAAGCTTATAAATGCAGCATAATGCATGGCTTCACGCACTTTGGGATACATTGGATTTCTTGGAGGCTTTTTCGTAGCTCTTTCACTCTCAAATGTTTTCACAAAATGGAAAATTGAGCTCGCTTAACGTGTGCGTTAGATTCGTGTCATTTTGAACTCTAAATCAAAATTTACTAACGATTTAGTGCAAACATGTCAAATTCATCGACTAGTTAAAATGATCATTCTAAACTAATCATTGCTGCTCCTTGAGTAAAGGCTTCTAAAACAAGCATAGTGCATGGCATCAAGTAGTTTTGGATATAATGGATTACTTGGAGGCTTTGTAGTAGCTCTTACAGTCTCCAATGTTGTCACAATATAGAAAATTGAGTTAGATTAATGTGAGCGTTGTACTCATGTTATTTTGAGCTCGGAATCAAAAGTTGAAGACGATTTAGTGAGAACATGTCAAGTTGATCAGCTAGTTAAAATGATCATTCTAAACTGATCATTGGTGCTCCTGGAGTAAAGGCTTAAAAAGAAGCATAATGCATGACATCACACAGTTTGGGATAGATTCGATTTGGAAGCTTTTTTGTTGCTATTTCGGTGTCAAATTTTGTCATAATATAGAATATTGAGCCTGCTTAATGTGGGCGTTGGACTCGTGTCATTTTGAACTCTAAATCAAAAGTTACAGATGATTTTGTGAAGACATGTCAAGTTGATCGGCCAATTAAAATGATCATTCTAAACTGATCATAAATGATGCACAATGCATGACATCACGCAGTTTGAGATAGATTAGATTACTTAGAGGCTTTATCGTAGCTATTTCGGTCTTAAATTACTCACAATATAGAAAACTTAGCTAGCTTGACGTGGGCGTGGGACTCATGTCATTTTAATCTTTAAATCAAAAGTTAAAGACGATTTTTTGTGGACATGTCATGTTGATCAGCTAGTTAAAATGATAATTATAGACTGATCATTAGTGCTCCATTAGTAAAGGCTTATAAATGAAGCATAATGCATGGCATCACACAGTTTGGGATAGATTGGATTATTTGGAGGCTTTGTCCTAGGTTTTTCAGTCTCAAATGTTATCACAATATAGAAAATTGAGCTATCTTAACTTTGGCATTTGATTCGTGTCATTCTAAACTCTATATCGAAAGTTACAGATGATTTAGTACAGACATGTCAAGTTGATCGGCCAGTTAAATTGGTCATTCTTAACTTATCACTGATGCTCCTTAAGTATAGGCTTATAAATGAAGCATAATGCATGGCATCACGCAGTTTGGCATACATTGGATTACCTAGAGACTCTATAGTGGCTGTTTTAGTCTGAAATGTTGACACAATATGTAAAATTGATCTAGCTTAACGTGGGCGTTAGACTCATGTCATTTTGAGCTCCAAATAAAAGTTAAAAACAATTTAATGTGGAGACGTGAAGTTGATCAGTTAGTTAAAATGATCATTCTAAACTGATCATTGGTGCTCCTTGAGTAAAGGCTTATAAATGAAGCATAATGCATGATATCAAACAATTTGGGATAGATTGGATTACTTGGAGGCTTCTTCATAGCTATTTCGGTCTTAAACTTTGTCATAATATTAGAAAATTGAGCTAGCTTGATGTGGGCATTGGACTCATGTCATTTTGAGCTCTACATAAAAAAATTAAAGACAATTTAATGCGGACATTCCACGTTGATCATTTTAAACTGATCATTGGTGCTCCTTAAGGAAAGTCTTATAAATGAAGCATAATGCATGGAATCAAGCAGTTGGGGATAGATTGGACAACATGGAGGCTTTTTGTAGAAATTTTGGTGTTAATTTTTGTCACGATATAGAAAATTGAGCTAGCTAAACGCTGGCATTGGATTCCTGTCATTCTAAACTCAAAATGAAAAATTACGGACGATTTAGTGCCGACATGTCATGTTGATCGGCCAGTTAAAATGATCATTCAAAACTGATCACTGGTGCTCCTTAAGTAAAGGCTTATAAATGAAGTATAATGCATGGCATTTTGGGATACATTGGATTACTTGAAGGTTTTTTCGTAACTCTTTATTTCTCAAATGTTGTCACAATATCGAGAACTGAGCTACGTTATGGGCGTTGGACTCATGTCATTTTGAGCTCCAAATCAAAAATTAAACCTGATTTAGTGCAGACATATCAAGTTGATCAGCCAGTTAAACTAATCAATCTAAATTGAATGTTGATGCTCCGTGAGTAAAGTCTGACAAATGAAGAGTAATGCATGGCATCACGCAGTTTGGGATACATTGGATTACTTGGAGGCTTTGTAGTATCTCTTTCTGTTTCAAATGTTGTCACAATATGAAAAATTGATATAGCATAACATGGGCGTTCAACACATGTCACTTTTAGCTCTAAATCAAAAGTTAAAGATGATTTAGTGCGGATATGTCATGTTGACCGGCTAGTTAAAATGATCGTTCTAAACTGATTGTTGGTGCTCCTTGAGTAAAGGCTTATAAATGGAAAGCAATGGATGGCATCACGCAGTTTGGGATAACTTGGAAGCTTTGTAGAAGCTCTTTCAATCTCAAATGTTGTCACAATATAGAAAATTGAGCTACTGTAACGTGGGCGTTGAACTCATGTCAGTTAAAATGGTCTTTAATATTGTCATTATATAGAAAATTAAGTTAGTTTAACGTGGGCATTGTATTCATGTCATCTTGAGCTCTAATCAAAAATTTAGAGCCGATTTAGTGCGGACATCTTAAGTTGATCAGCTAGTTAAAATGATCATTCTAAACTGATCAATGATGCTCCTGGACTAAAGGTTTATAAATGAAGCAAAATGCTAAAGACGATTTAGTGCGACATGTGAAGTTTATCAGCTAGTTAATATGATAATTCTAAACTAATCATTGGTGCTCATTGAGTAAAAACTTAGAAATGAAGCATAATGCATGGCGTCACCCAGTTTGGGATAGATTCGATTACTTGGAGGCTTTGTCATAGCTATTTTGGTGTTAAATTTTGTCACAATATAGAAAATGGAGCTACATTAGCGGGGGCGTTGGATTTTTGTCATTTTGAACTCTAAATATAAGTTACGTACGATTTAGTTCGGACATGTCAAGTTGATCCGCCAGTAAAAATGTTCATTCTAAACAGATCATTGGTGCTCCTTTAGCAATGCCTTATAAATGAAACATAATGCATGGCATCATACACTTTGGGATACAATGGATTACTTGGAGGAATTGTCGTAGCTCTTTCAGTCTCAAATGTTATCATAATATAGAAAATTGAGCTAGCTTAACGTGGACGTTGAACTCGTGTCATTCTGAATTCTAAATCAAAAGTTATGGACGATTTAGTACGGACATGTCAAGTTGATCGGCCAGTTAAAATGATCATTCTAAACTGACCATTGGTGCTCCTTGAGTTTAGGCTGTTAAATGAAGCATACTGCATGGCATCACGCTGTTTGTGATACATTGGATTACTTGGAGGCTCTATCCTTGCTCTTTCAGTCTCAAATGCTGTCACAATATAGAAAATTGAGCTAGGTGAACGTGGGTGTTGGATTCGTGTCATTCTGAACTATAAATCAAAAGTTACAAACAATTTAGTACGGACATGTCAAGTTGATCGGCCTGTTAAAATGATCATTCTAAACTGATCATTGGTGATTCTTGAGTAAAGGCTTATAAATGAAGCATAATGCATGGAATCACGCAGTTTGGGATAGATTGGATTACTTGGAGGATTTGTCGTATCTCTTTCAGTCTCAAATGTTGTCACAATATAGAAAATTGAGTTAGTTTAGCATGAGCACTGGATTGGTGTCATTCTGAAATGTTGTCACAATATAGAAAATTGAGTTAGTTTAGCATGAGCACTGGATTGGTGTCATTCTGAACTCAAAATCAAATTTACGGACGATTTCGTGAAGACAGGTGAAGTTGATCCGCCAGTTAAAATGATCATTCTAAATTGATTACTAATGTTCCTTGAGTAAACGCTTATAAATGAAACATAATGCATGGCATAATGCAGATTCGAATACATTGGATTACTTGGAGGCTTTGTAATAGCTCTTTCAGTATCAAACATTGTCACAATATTGAAAATTGAGCTAGCTTAAATTGGGCATTTGACTCATGTGATTTTGACCTCTAAATCAAATGTTAAAGACGATTTAATGCGGGCATGTCAAGTTTATCAGATAGTTGAAATGATAATTCTAAACTGATCATTGGTTCTCCTTGAGTAAATGCGTATAAATGAAGAATAATGCATTGCATCACGTAGTTTGGGATACATTGGATTACTTGGAGGCTTTTCCTAGATTTTTCAGTATTAAATATTCTAACAATATAGAAAATAGAGTTTGCTTAAGGTGAGCGTTGCATTTGAGTCATTCAGAACTCTAAATCAATAGATATGGACAATTTAGTGCGGACATGTAACGTTGATCAGCCAGTTAAAATGATTATTCTAAACTGATCATTGGTGCTCCTTGAGTAAAGGCTTATAAATGAAGAGTAACGCATGGCATCACGCAGTTTGGGATACATAGGATTACTTGGAGGCTTTGTAGTAGCTCTTTCAGCCTCAAATGTTGTCACAATATGAAAAATTGAGATACCGTAACGTGGGCGTTTGACTCATGTCATTTTTAGTTCTAAATCAAATGTTAAAGACGATTTAGTGCGGAAATGTCAAGGTTATCGGCTAGTTAAAATGATCATTCTAAACTTATTGTTGGTGCTCCGTGAGTAAAGGCTTATAAATGAAAAGTAACGCATGGCATCACGCCGTTTGGGATACATGGGATTACTTGGAGGCTTTGTAGTAGCTCTTTCAGTCTCAAATGTTGTCACAATATGGAAAATTGAGCTAGTGTAATGTGGGCGTTGGACTCATGTCAATCGCAGCTGTAAATCAAAAGTTAAAGACGATTTAATGCGGACATGTCAAGTTTATCAGCTAGTTAAAATGATCATCCTAAACTGATCATTGGTTCTCCGTGTGTAAAGGCTTATAAATGAAGAATAATGCATAGCATCATGCCATTTGGGATACACTGGATTACTTGAAGGATTTTCATATCTCTTTCAGTCTCATTTGTTGTCACAATATAGAAAATTGAGCTAGCTTAAGGTGGGCGTAGGATTCATGTCATTCCAAACTCTAAATCACAAGTTACGTACGATTGAGTGCGGATATGTCAAGTTGATCGAATCGGCCAGTTAAATTGATTATTCCAAACTGAACATTGGTGCTCCTTGAGTAAAGGCTTATAAATGAAGAGTAACACATGGCATCACAGAGTTTGAGATACATTGGATTACTTGGAGGCTTTGTAGTAGCTCTTTCAGTCTCAAATGTTGCCACGACATGGAAAATAAGCTAGAGTAACGTGGGCGTTGGACTCATCTCATTTTGAGCTCTAAATCATAAGTTAAAGACGATTTAGTGCGGACATGTCAAGTTTATCAGCTAGTTAAAAAGATCATTTTAAACTGATCATTGGTTCTCCTTAAGTAAAGGCTTATAAATGAATAATAATGCATGGAATCAAGCAGTTTGGGATAAATTGGATTACTGGAGGCTTTTTCTTAGCTATTTTGCTGCTAAATTATGTCACAATATAGAAAATTGAGCTAGCCGTGGGCGTTGGATTCGTGTCATTCTAAACTCAAAATGAAAAGTTACAGACGATTTAGTGCAGATATATCAAGTTGATCGTCCAGTTAAAATGATAATTCGAAACTGATCGTTGGTGCTCCTTGAGTAAAACCTTATAAATTAAGTATAATGCATGGCATTAAGCAGTTTGGGATACATTGGATTACATTGGAGGCTTTGTAGTATCTCTTTCGGTCTAAATTATTGTCATAGTATGGAAAATTAAGCTAGCTTAACGTTCGCATTGGACTCATGTCATTTTGAGCTCTAAATCAAAAGCTAAAGATGATTTAGTGCGGACATGTCAAGTTTATGAGCTAGTTAAAATGATCATTCTAAACTGATCATTGGTGCTCCTTAACTAAATGCTTATAAATGAATCATAATGCATGGAATCAAGCAGTTTGGGATAGATTCGATTACTTGGAGGCTTTTTCGTAGCTATTTCGGTGTTAAATTTTATCACAATACAGAAAATTGAGCTCGCTAAACCTAGGCATTGGATTCGTGTCATTCTAAACTCTAATTCAAAAGTTATGGACGATTTAGTGCAAACATGTGAATTTGATCGGCCAGTTAAAACGATCATTCGAAACTCATCATTGGAGCTCCTTGAGTAAAGGCTTATAAATGAAGCGTAATGCATGGCATCAAACATTTTGGGTTACATTGGATTACTTAGAGGCTTTTTCGTAACTCTTTCAGTCTCAAATGTTGTCACAACATAGAAAATTGAGCTAGCTTAGCCTGGGCACTGGATTCGTGTCATTTGAACTCAAAAATAGAATTTACAGACGATTTAGTGCGTACAGGTTAAGTTGATCCGCTAGTTAAAAGGATAATTCTTAACTGTTATTAATGCTCCTTGAGTAAAGGCTTATAAATGAAGCATAATGCATGGCATCACGCAGTTTGGGATACATTGGTTTAATTGGAGTTTGATTTAATTAAACTTTTCTCCTTACTCATTTGAAGTTGTAGTTCATGTACCTGGGCAGAAGTGAGAGGGGCTAGGCTGACCTTTCTTTTGTCGTGTACAAAGGTGTACAAGTTGGTCCGGCCATCATGCCTTGTCTCATTGTCAAATTGCCATGGCCTTCCTAGAATAAGTTGGCCAGTTTGCATTGGTACCACGTATTAAATGACCTGGTCTTGGTATCGACCCACACTGAATGGTACTGTTATTTGCCATATCAGCCGATATGGCCGGGGGTGCTTAGTCTTCAGAAGACCTAGCTTATTAACAATGTACACACTGGCCACGTTAGTACAATAACCACCATCTATGATGAGGTTGCATACCTTTCCTTTGATGGTGCACCGGCTGTGGAAGATGTTCTCCATTCGAATTGTCTCGACCATTGCACTTTTGATACGCTGTGTCACCAATACCTCTCCCACATCTGGGTATTCTATGTATTCATAATCTCCTTCTGGTTCCAGCTTTTCTTCATCTTGAGACTAGTACTCTCCAGCCTCCGTCATCAGCTTTACTCGGTTGTTTGGGCACTCTCTTGAGATGTGGCCGCGACCCCTACACTTGAATCAAGTTATGTCACGTGATCTCTGAGGGTTTAAATTAAGACTTACTTGGCTCTCTCTGGTCACGGGTTTGTTCAGGAGCCTTGCTCTTGTATCATGACTCGATCTCAATCCCTTGCCTTTGTCCATTGGCTTGATGACATTACTTGGTGTCGAAGGTGTCTTAGGCCTGTTGCGTATGTCTTGGCTCTTGCGTTTGATGTCCTGTTCAGCCTGGACAGAAAGGTGGAATAGTTCCTTGAAGTCACTGTAGATTTGCCTCTCTACACTCCGGCTGATCATCTCTTGTAAGCCATCCAAGATCTGAGCCATCAATGCTTCTTCATTATCATTGAGTTCCTGTACCGTAGTCTCTCGAACTCCTCAAAGTACTCCTCCACTGACCTTGTGCCCTGCTTAAGAGTACGAAAACAGCGTTACAAATTTCTATGGAAATAGGGAGGAACAAACCTTTGCCACATGAGTTCCTTCATGTCGACCCAAGAGTCTACGGGTCATAGCCTCCTTTTCCTATGGTCAGAAGCCTCACGGTCCCACCAGATGAGGGCAATTTCCGTGAGTTTTGCTACTTACGTAGAGACTCTCCTAGGGTCTGGTTGGTTGTCATGGTAAAAGATGTGATCCATTATTCGTTCCCAATCTAGATAGGCCTCGGGGTCTACTTTTCCTGCAATACTCGGAGGGGTTAGTTTAATATAATGCTGATTTACCCGGTTATAGGCGTAGTCCTCTCCATATTCTTGATGTCTAGGAGGCATTCTTGGCCTTTGGTTATGACCATATGGCTGGTAGCCATCACCTTCTTCTTCTGGCTGCCGTGGGGGTCTTCTCGGCCTACGGTGATAGCCATGATGCTGGGGGCCTTCATCTTCATCCAGATGGGGGTCCCTGTGTTCTGGTCGTTGTCTAGGGTTGTCAAGGCCTTCAGTAGGGTCATGGCCAGCCCTTACGTTCCTTATGGCCTGGAATCTTACTGGCCGTTCTACACGCTCAAGCCTTTCTCAAATGGATGCGAGTTGGGTTTGAAGTGTGGTGAACATGGCCCTCATGGCCTTGGTTGCATCCTGGTTTCCTCCTTCTACCATCGTATGCTGCAAGAGAAAACAAGGGTAAGTTTCTCTAAGAATTTCTCTAGCAGTGGGTTTTATAGTAGGTTAAAACTTAGAAGAAAAGGCAAAATAGTGAAAAGGAAAATTTGCAAAAGGAAAAAGACAATTAATGGTGCAATCTTTTAGGATTCCTGATGAGGACAGCAGACTGTCTGGCCGCCCAGAAGATCAAAATGGCCAACCAGAAGGCCTGTCCGAGACAGCCAGGCCATTTGGCGAGTCTTCCAGGCTAAGCGGTACCGCCGGCCCTATGACCAGCCGGGCCGGGCCGACCAACTTTGCTGGCGAAGAGGCCCAAACCTCCGGCAACGTGACTAACACCGCTGGCCCATCTGGTGATGCCACCAGCCCAATGGCCGGCCCCGATTATAACTCGGCCAGCACAACACACGGCCCAGCTGGCTCAAGCGATCACACGACCATTTCAAGCTCTACACAATGAGACTTGGACCAGATCAGCTACCAGCTAGAAGGCATGAACCTAGAGGAACTTTCTACACCAGTGGTACCACCATGAGCAATGAAATGGAGCAGAACACGGGTACTCTTCCTCAAGTTCAGCTTGTGGGTAGACAAGGTCCTAGAAGACCAACCACAACGAGTATTGGGCCAAGAGTGCAAGGAACAAGTGAAGGGCTTCTCAACATCTCAAAGTACTCCAGAGACTTGGGCTCTGGTGGCAAAGGAGGTCAATACCCAACATTTCATAAACCTACTTCAAATCCAAGGCTAAGCGCGTGTAACAAGGTCGGCCACCTTCCATTTCTTGGCCGAATGGTAAGTAGGTAAGTTTTCAGTTATAAGATTGCCTTTTCTGTTTTGCAGGGTAGGAATTAGTAGTTTTCTACTTTATTGAGTCAAGAACATGTAGATGTCCTTTTTCGGTTATTCCTTTTTGTAATTTTTCCTTTATGCACTTTTGTATGTTTTCCTTTTCTTTTTGGGTCGATACTAGAAGGTCTAAGCTGCTGAGCATATTAATAAGGCTCCTTTCATCATTGTAGTTTGACAAGTTTTTGATATTAATAAAGAGAGCATTTTTTCTTAGAGTTTTTCTCACAAACTCTATTGCTTAGAACCGTAGTCGAGACCAGCCCTCCTAGCTTCTAAGTTTGTGATTTATCATGAGGCTTTCCATTCCTCGTGTGTTTCACCTCACCCCACCACCCAATACCCAACACCCACCAGAAAACCCCACTCAATAAGCCTAAGCCTGAGTTTCCGCCTAATCTTCTCCAACTGGTCCAAGAGGGCTACGGCCTTGATTCAAGGTTTGTATCATTTTGGTATCAGATCTTAAGCTCCTGCAAACAAGGTTGTTTCTATCCTTACTTTACTTTTATTTCCAGTTCGTGCATTAGCTTAATTCCATTAAAAGAAAGAATATTACCTAAAAATCGAAACCGAGTGCATCCTTTCCTACGTGCATCACTAAGTTAGAATCATTCTCTTCCTTGCATCTTTGTTTTTCCTTTTTGCTAAGCATAGTTCCATTAATATTTTGATTAATAGAAAACTGAAAGCAATAAAATTATTCCAAAAAATCAAAAGAAAATCGGCTAGAAATCTACGAAGATTTGCACATTAATTGCTTTTCGTTTTGCTAGATTTTTTCCTTTTCTCTATTTTGCCTTGTCTTTAAATTTTCTCCTATTATAAAAACCCACTCCTAAGGAATTTTTAGGAGCAACTAACCCTATTTTCTCTTTTAGAAAAAGATGGCTGAAGAAGGAAATCATGATGCCACTGAGGCTATGATGGCTATGTTCACCACACTCCAAACCCAACTCGCATCAATAGGCGAGAGGCTGGAGCGTGTGGAAAGGCTTGTGATATTCCAGGCCATAAGGCACGTGAGGGCTGCCCCTGCTGAAGGTCCTCACCACCCAAGGCCACGGCCAGAACAGCAGGAGCCCCACCCGGATGAAGATGAGGGCCAGCAGCCTCAAGGCTATCACCCTAGGCCGAGAGGACCTCCACGGCAAACAGAAGAAGAGGGCAATGGCTACGAGCCATATGGTTAACACTAGAGACAAAAAATGCCCCCTAGACATCATGAGGATGGAGATGACTATGCCTATAACCGGGTAAACAATCATGACGTCAAACTAACACCTCCAAGTTTTTCAGGAAAAGTAGACCCTGAGGCCTATCGAGATTGGGAAAGGAGGATGGATCACATCTTTGACCACTACAACCAACCATGCCCAAGGAGATTCTCTATCGCAGTAGCACAACTCACGGGTAATGCCATCATCTGGTGGGATGATGAGGCTTTTGACCGTCGGATAAGGAGGTTGAGACCCATAGACGCTTGGGTCGACATGAAGGATCTCATGAGACAAAGGTTTGTTCCACCTTATTTCCATTGGGATTTGCAACGCCGTTTTCATACTCTTAAACAGGGCACAAGATCAGTGGAGGAATACTATGAGGAGTTCGAGAGACTCAGGAATAGGCTGGAGCTCAATGAGGATGAAGAAGCATTGATGGCTTAATTCTTGGATGGATCGCAAGAAAGAATCAGCCGGAAAGTGGAGAGGCAGATCTATAGTGACTTCAAGGATTTGTTCCACCTTTCTGTCCAGGCTGAACAACACCTCAGGCGTAAGAGCCAAGACATACACAACAGACCTAAGATGCCTTGGGCACCAAGAAATGGCACCAACCAATGGCACCAAGCCCGTAGGCAATGGCAAGAGCATTGAGATTGAGTCACGGTACAAGAGCAAGACTCCTGAACAAATCTGTGACCCAAGAGAGCCTACTAAGCCTTCTAACCCTTAGAGATCGCGTGATAACACTTGTTTCAAGTGTAGGGATGGCGGTCACATCTCAATGGAGTGCCCAAACAACCGGGTCATGCTAATCACAGTGGTTGGAGAGTACGAGTCGCAAGATGAACAGGATTTCGAACAAGAAGCAGATTATAGAGACATATGTGGGAGAGGTACTGGTGCCAAGACTAATCCTCAGTGCAATGGTCGACCCCTCCGAGACCATTCAAAGGGAGAACATCTTCCACAGCCGGTGCACCATCAAGGGCAAGGTATGTAACATCATCATAGATGGTGGTTCTTGCACTAACGTGGCTAGCGCATATATGGTTGATAAGCTAGGTCTAGAGAAGACTAAGCACCCCCGGCCATACCGACTGAGATGGCTAGATGACAAGGTGGAGCTCAAGATTCATGAGCAAGTAACCGTGTCATTCAGTGTAGGCAGATACCAAGACCAGGTAGTTTGTGACGTGGTACCCATGCAAGCTGGCCATCTTCTTCTAGGAAGACCATGGAAATTCGACAAGGAGACAAGGCATGATGGCCATACCAATCTATATACTTTTGTGCACGACAAGAGAAACGTCAGCCTAGCCCCTCTCACTCCTGCCCAGGTACACGAGTTACTACTACAAATGAGTAAGGAAAATAAGCTCATTAAGTCTAATTTTCTTATTCAATCAAGTAATGTCCGGAGAGCTTTACCTAATGCTAGTAATGGTTTTTAAGGAAGTTTTGAGTGCAGAAAAGAAGTTTGCATGGGTCAGCTTGCATGGGTACAACTCGGCCAGCTCAACACACGTCCCAGCCGGCTCAAGCGATCACACGGCCACTTCAAACTCTACACAAGGAGAGTCGGACCAGATCAGCTACCAGCTTCAAGGCATGAACCTAGAGGAAGTTTCTACACCAGCGGTACCACCAGGAGCCATGACAAGTAGCAGAAAAGGGGACTCTTCCACAAGTTCAGCTTGTGGGTACACAAGCTCCTAGAAGACCAATGACAAGGGGGCATGGGGCCAAGAGTGCAAGGAACAAGTCAAGGGCTTCTCAACATCTCAAAATACTCCAGAGACTTGGGCTCTCGTGGCAAAGGAGGTCAAAGCCCAACATTTCATTAACCTACTTCAAATCGAAGGCTAAGCACGTGTAACAAGGTCGACAACCTTCCATTTCTTTGCCGAATGGTAAGTAGGTAAGTCAGTTATAATATTGCCTTTTTCTGATTTTCAGGGTAGGAATTAGTAGTTTTCTATTTTATTGAGTCAAATACATTTAAGTAGATGTCCTTTTTCGGTTATTCGTTTTTGTAAATTTTCTTTTATGCACTTTTGTATCTTTTCCTTTTCTTTCGGGTCGACCCTAGAAGGTAAAATCTGCTGAGCATATTAATAAAGGCTCCTTTTATCATTGTAGTTCGACAACTTTTTGATATTAATAAAGAGAGCACTTTTTCTTAGAGTTTTTCTCACAAAATCTTATGCTTAGAACCCTAGTCGAGACGAGCCCTTCTAGCTTCTATGTTTGTGATTTATCACGTGGCTTTCCATCTGTCATGTGGTTAACCTCACACCACCACCCTACACCCACCAGAAAACCCCACTCCAGAAGCCTAAGCCCGAGTTTCTCGCCTAATCTTCTCCAACTGGTCCAAGAGTGCTACGGCCTTGATTCAAGGCTTGTATCAATTCCTAGCCGATTTCTTTCTAGATTTGATTGGATAATTTTTTGGTTTGAATTTTATGTTCTAACTTAAGAATTAATGGAAACAATAACTTGGTAAAAAGAAAAAAATAATTGATGCAAGAGAATTGATCCTAACCGTAGCGATGCGCGTAGGAGAAGAGGATGGAATCAAGTGATTTTTATGTGATTTTTTTAATGAAACTAACTAATGCACGAAACTGAAGTGAAGGTAGAGAAAACCTGGTTTTAGGAGCTTAAACTCTGATACCAAAATGATACAAGCCTTGGTATACGGCCGTGACACTCTTGGACAGGTTGAAAGAAACTTAGGCGAGCAACTTGGCCTTAGGCTTCTGAGTTGGGTTTTCTTGTGTGTGTAATGTGTGGTGCGGTGACGTGAACCACACAAGGTATGAAGGGTCTCGTGGTAAATCACAAACTTAGTGCTAGCAGGACTAGTCTCGACTAGGTCAAAGCGACAAGTGTTTTGTGGAGAAAACTCTTAGAGAAATAACAATCTTTATTAATTACCAAAAAGGTTGTTGAACTACAATTCTGAAAGGATTGAACTTCTAGGGTCCACCCAAAAGAAAAAATGGAAAAATTACAAAAGTGTATAATGGAAAATTACAAAATGGAAAATTACAAAATGGAAATAACCGAAAAAGGACAACTACTTAATTGTTCTTCACTCGCCAAAAGGGAAAACTACTAGTTCCTACCCTGCAAAACAGAAAAGGCAATTTGTAATTTGAAAACTTACCTTCTTACCTTTCGTGATACAAGCCTTGAATCAAGGCCGTAACACTCGTGGGCTGGTTGGAGAAGATTAGGCGAGAAACTCGGCCTTAGGCTTCTGAGGTATGGTTTTCTGGTTGGTATTGGGTGGTGGGGTGAGTTGAACCACACGAGGGATGGAAAGCCTCGTGATAAATCACAATCTTAGAAGCCATGAGGGTTGGATTGAACTAGGGTTCTAAACGATAAAGTTTTGTGAGGAAAAATCTAAGAAAATGTGCTCTCTCTGGTCATGGGTTTGTTCAGGAGGCTTGCTCTTGAACTGTGACTCTATCTCTATGCTTTTTCCTTTGTCTACGGGCTTGGTGCCATTGCTTGGTGCCCGAGGCATCTTAGGTCTGTTGTGTAAGTCTTGGCTCTTACGCCTGAGGTGCTGTTCAGCCTGGACAGAAAGGTGTAGCAAATCCTTGAAGTCACTATAGATCTGCCTCTCCACTTTCTGGCTGATTCTTTCTTGAAATCCATTCAAGAATTGAGCCATCAATGCTTCTTCATCATCATTGAGCTCCAGCCTATTCCTGAGTCTCTCGAAGTCCTTATAGTATTCCTCCATTGATCTTATGCCCTGTTTAAGAGTACGAAAACCGTGTTGCAAATCTCTATGAAAATAAGGTGGAACAAACCTTTGTCTCATGAGATCCTTCAGGTTGACCCAAGAGTCTACGAGTCTCAACCTTCTTCTACTATGGTCAAAAGCCTCATGATCCCACCAGATGAGGGCATTATCCATGAGTTGTGCTACTGCCATGGAGACTCTCCTACGGCCTGGTTGGTTGTAGTGGTCGAAGATGTGATCCATCCTCATGTCCTAGTCCGAGTCTTGGAGACTTGGCAACACTATTTGGTGTCCAAGAAGTTTGTGATCCACACTGATCACGAGACTCTCAAACACCTCAGAGGGCAAACAAACCTCAAGAGGAGATATGCTAGGTTGATGGAGTACATCGAGACCTTTCCCTACGTCATCAAGTACAAGAAAGGCAAGGACAATGTAGTAGCCGATACATTATCAAGGAGGTATACCTTGATATCAACAATGGAAGCAAAGATCTTAGGAGTTGAGTACATCAAGGCGAAATACAAGGATGATCCTGACTTTGCTGAGATTTACAAGGAATGTGGCCCTTGGAGTCACGGAAAGTTCTATCTTCATGATGGATTCTTGTTCCGAGAACGAAGATTGTGCATTCCTCAAGGATCTCTATGAGAGCTTATCACCCGGTAAGTTCATGGGGGATGTCTTATGGGCCACTTTGGTGTTGAAAAGACATTGGCCGTGGTCAAGGAACACTTCTACTGGCCACACATCTAGAGGACCGTAGAAGCCCACTGTGCAAGGTGTGTCACTTGCAAAAAGGCAAAGTCCCGCGTACACCCTCATGGGTTGTATCTCCCCCTGCCCATACCCACGCATCCATGGGTAGACATCTCAATGGACTTCGTTCTAGGCCTGCCCAAGATCAACCACAAAGATGTCATCTTTGTAGTGGTAGACAGTTTCTCTAAGATGGCCCACATCATAGCGTGTGCAAACGTTAATGATGCCACACAAACGGCAGAGCTATTCTTCAAGGAGATAGTGTGCCTTCATGGAGTGCCAAGGACCATCGTATCAAACCGAGACACCAAGTTTCTGAGCCACTTCTGGAGGATCCTGTGGAGAAAATTAGGCACGAAGCATCTGTTCCCTTCGACGTGCCACCCTCAGACCGATGGCTAAACTGAGGTGGTCCCTCAGAGCCTATCTACTCTTCTCAGGACAACCCTTGGGAAGAACCTCAAGGCATGGGCGGAATGCCTGCCATTCATAGAGTTTTCCTACAACCAAGCAGTGGACTCAGCCACCAAGAAGACCCCTTCTGAAGTTGTCTACGGCTTCAACCCTCAAACACCCGTCGAGCAAACACCACTACCACCAGCAGAGATTAACAACCTCAACGGGGAATCTAAAGCAGAGATCATCAAGAAGTTTCACGAGAAGGTCATGGAGAACCTAGAGAAGAGGACCGGACAGTACGTGACTCATGCCAACAAGGGAAGAAGGGAGATGATCTTCCAACCACGCGATTAGGTGTGGCAACACCTACGGCAAGATAGATTCCCCACCTAAGGAGTTCCAAGTTAGCCCCTGGAGGAGATGGATAATTCAGAATTCAGGAGAGAATCAACAACAATGCCTACCTACGGCAACAGAGATTCCCCCACCTAAGGAGTTCCAAGCTAGCCCACGGATGAGATGCACCATTCAGAATCCTGGAGAGAATCAACAACAATGCCTACCTACTTGAACTTCTTGGTGAGTTAAATGTGTCTAACACATTCAATGTGACTGATTTAGCTCCCCTCCTTGCAGAAGATCCAGTTTTGAGGACAAAACCTACTGAAGGGGGAGGGGATGATGAGGACACCCGATCAAATGGCCGGCCAGATCGTGAGGCTGCCTGACCAGATTGTGAAGAAGGCATGCCCGAGGCAGCCAGACTGATAGGCGACTTGGCCGGGCCAACTGGTACCGCCGGCCCGATGAGCAATAGGGGCAAGTCGACCAACTATGCCGGAGAAGCAGCAAAAATGTACTTCCCAACAGGTGGCGATGTGGCCAGCATCGCCGGCTTGGCTGGTGACACGGCCGGTGCACCTAGCATTCCGGCTGGCTCCGATAACATTTCGGAAAGCTCAACACGTGGCACAGCTGGCTCACACGATAACATGGCCAGCTCAAGCTCCAAACAAGGAGACTCGGACCAAATCACCAGCCAACTTCGAGGCATGGACGTAGAGGAAAGTTCTACCGCAATGGTACCACCAGAAGCCATGACAAAAAGCAGAACAAGGGCACTCTTCCACATTCAGCTTGTGGGTGGAAAAGCTCCTAGAAGACCAAAGACAAGCAATGGGCCAAGAGCGCAACAATCAAGTCAAGGGCTGTTGAACTCATTTCTTGGCCGAAAAGTAAGAAAGTAAGTTTTCAAATTATAAATTGCCTTTTCAATTTTGCAGGGTAGGAACTAGTAGTTCTCCTTTTTGTTGAATCAATATAAATTAAGTTGTTGTCCTTTTCTGATTGTTTCGATTTTGTAATTTTCCTTTAAGCACTTTTGTAAATTTTCCATTTTTCTTTCTGGTCAAACCTAGAAGGTCAAGCTTCCGAACATATTAATAAGGCTCCTTTCAACATTGTAGTTCGACAACCTTTTTGATATTAATAAATATCGTATTTTCTTCTAAGAGTTTTTTCCATAAAAGTATTGCTGCTTAGACCTAGTCAAGACCAGCCCTCCTAGCTCTAAGTTTGTGATTTATCACAAGGCCGTTCATACCTCATGTGGTTTACCTCACCCACCNGTGCACACAGTCTTGGCAACCACACCAAACAGTCATGCCCATGCTGCACACAGTCTTGGCAACCACACCAAACAGTCATGCCCATGCTGTCTCCTCTCTTCTCATTGGTTGTTGACAGGCTTCTCCTCTATTCAAACTCATCCACAAGTTTGAATTCGTTTTCTTTTGTGTTCACATTGTAAATCCTCTATAAAAGGGCTGTAAAGACTCAATGTATAATATACTCTTAGGAGATTCTTCTCCATAAGTCTAAGTCATTTCTCATTTTCTCATACTTCTCTTTGAGTTTTCAGATTCAATTCTTCACATTTCTCCTCTATAATCTCAATATTCTTACACCTAAGACCGAGTTCTCCCCTAAGTTTCTTGTAACCTGTCCGAGAGTGTCACGGCAGTATAACAAGGCTTGAATCACTTAATGAGGGCGTTGGATTCGTGTCATTCTGAGCTTTGAATCAGACGTTACGGACAATTTTGTGTGGAGATGTGAAGTTGATAGGCCATTTCAAATCATCATTATAAACTTATCATTGGTGTTGATTAAGTAAAGGCTTATTAATGAAGAATAATGTGTGACATCACACAATTAGCGATATGTTCAATTACTTGGAGGCTTTTTCATAGTAATTACAGATTTAAATTTTGTCACAATAGAGAAAATTGAGCTAGATTAACATGGGCGTTTTATTCGCGTCATCCCGAGCTTTGAATCAAAAGTTACAGACAATTTTGTGTGGACATGTCAAGTTGACCGGCTAGTGAAAATAATCATTCTAAACTGATCATTGGTTCTCATTGAGTAAAGACTTATTAATGAAGCATAATTTGCGGCATCACACAGTTTGCAATAGATTCGATTACTTGGAGGCTTTGTTGTAGCTATTGTTCTATATTTCGTCAAAATATAGAAAATTGAGCTAGCTTAACACGAGCATTGGATTGGTGTAATTCCTAGCTCTGAATCATTAGTTACGGTCGATTTTGTGTGGACATGTCACCTTGATCGGCCAGTTAAAATGATCATTCTAAACAGATCAATGGTTCTCATTGAGTAAAGGCTTATTAATGAACCATAATGTGTGGCATCACGCAGTTTGCTATAGATTCAATAACTTCGAGGCTTTGTCATAGCTACTTTAGTTTTAAATTTTGTCACAATATAGAAAACTGAGGTAGCTTAACGTGGTAGTTGCATTCGTGTCATTACTACTTAGTGCGGATAAGTCAAATTGATCGGCCAGTTAAAATTGATCCTTCTAACCTGATCATTGGTGCTCATTGAGTAAAGGCTTATTAATCAATCATAATGCGTGGCATCATGAAGTTTGCGATAGATTCGATGACTTGGAGGCTTTGTCGTACCTATTTCAGTTCTAAATTTTGTCACAATATAGAAAATTGAACTAACTTAACGTGGGCGTTGGACTCGTGTCATTCTAAGCTTTATATCCGAAGTTACCGGCGATTTTGTGTGGACATGTAAAGTTGATCGGCCAGTTAAAATGATCGTTCTAAACTTATCATTGGTGCTCATTGAGTAAAGGCATGTTAATGAAGCATAATGTGTGGCATCACGCAGTTAAAGATAGATTCGGTTACTTGGAGGCTTAGTCATAGCTATTTCAGCCTTAAATATTCTGACAATAGATAAAATTGAGCTATTGTAACGTAGGCGTTGGATTCGCGTAATTCTGAGCTCAGAATTAAAAGTTACTGATGATTTTGTGCAAACATGTCAAGTTGACCGGCGAGTGAAAATGATCATTCTAAACTGATCATTGGTTCTCATTGAGTAAAGGCTTATTAATGAAGCATAATGCATGGCATCATGCAGTTTGCGATAGCTTCAATCACATGGAGGCTTTGTCGTAGCTATTTCATCCTTTAATTTTGTCACACTATTGAAAATTGACCTACCTTAACGTGGCTGTTGCATTCATTTCATTCCAAGCTCTGAATCAAAAGTTATAGATGATTTACAGCAGACATGTCAAATTGATCGGATAGTTAAAATGATCATTCTAAATTGATCATTGGTGCTCATTGAATAAAAGCTTATTGATGAAGCATAATGCATTGCATCAAGGAGTTTGTGATAGAGGGGATTACCTGGAGGCTTTGTCGTAGATATTTCAGTGTTAATTTTTTCACAATATAGAAAATTGAGCTAGCTTAACATGGGCGTTGGATTCATATAATTATGAGCTATGAATCAAAAGTTACAAACTATTTAGTGCGGACAAGTCAAGTTGATCGGCCAGTTAAAATGATCATTTTAAACTGATCATTGGTGCTCATTCAAAAAAGGCTTATTAATCAAGCATAATGTTTGGTATCACTGAGTTTGTGACAGATTCGATGACGTGGAGGTTTCGTCGTAGCTATTTCAGTTCTAATTTTTTTCACAGTATAGAAGATTGAGCTAGCATAATGTGGGCGTTGGATTCGCGTCATTTTGAACTCTGAATCAGAAGTTACGGACGATTTTATGTGGACAATTAAAGTTGATCGGTCAGTTAAAATGATCATTCTAAACTTATCATTGGTGCTCATTGAATAAAGGCTTGTTAATGAAGCTTAATGCTTGGCATCATGCATTTAGCGATAGATTTGACTACTTGGAGGCTTTGTCATAGCTATTTCTGTGTTAAATTTTGTCAGAATAGAGAAAATTGAGCTAGCTTAACGTGGGTGTTGGATTCGCGTCATTATGGGCTCATAATCAAAAGTTACAAACTATTTTGTGCGGACATGTCAAGGTGACCGGGGTGTGAAATTGACAATTCTAATCGGATCATTGGTTCTCATTGAGTAAAGGCTTATTAATGAAGCATAATGCATGGCATCATACAGTTTGCATTGGATTGGATTACATGGAGGCTTTGTCGTAGCTATTTCGGTATTACATTTTGTTACAATAAATAGAATTGAGCTAGATTAATGTGGGCGTTGGATTGGTGTCATTCAGAGCTCTGACTCAGAAGTTATAGACGTTTTAGTGTGGACATGTCATGCTGATTGGGCAGCTAAAACGATCATTCTAAACTGATCATTAGTGATCATTAACTAAAGGCTTATTAATGAAGCATAATGTATGGCGTCAAGCAGTTTGCGATAGATTGGATTACTTGGAGCCTTTGCCGTAGTAATTCAGTCTTAAAGTTTCTCACTTTATAGAAAATTGAGCTACCTTAACGTGGGCATTGGGTTCGTGTCATTCAGAGCTCTGAATCAAAAGTTACGTACAATATCGTGCTGACATGTCAAGTTGACCGGCAAGTTAAAATGATCATTTTAAACTGATCATTGGTTCTCAATGAGTAAAGGCTTAATAATTAAGCATAATTCATGGCATCAAGCAGTTTGTGATAGATTGGATTACATGGACGCTTTGTCGTAACTATTTTAGTCCTAAATTTTTTCACAATATAGAAAATAAAGCTAGATTAACGTGAGCATTGGATTCGTTTATTTCTAAGCTGTGAATCAAAAATTATAGACGATTTAGTGCAAACATGTCAAGTTGATCGGTCATTTAAAATGATCATTCTAAACTGAGCATTGATACTCATTAGTAAAGGCTTATTAATCAAGCATAATGTGTGGGATCATGCTGTTTGCGATAGATTCAATTACTTGGAGGTTTTGTTGTAGCTATTTCAGTTTTCAATTTTGTCAAAATATAGAAAATTGAGCTACCTTAACATGGGCATTGGATTCGTGTCATTCTGAGCTCTGAATAATAAGTTACGGAAGATTTTATGCGGACATGTCAAGTTGACAGGTAGTAAAAATGATCATTCTAAACTGATCATTGGTGCTCCTTGAGTAAAGGCTTATAAATGAAGCATAATGCATGACATCACACAGTTTGGGGTATATTGGATTTCTTGGAGGTTTTTTTCATGCCTATTTCTGTCTTAAATTTTATCACAATATAGAAAATTGAATTACCTTAACGTGGGTGTGGGATTGGTGTCATTTTTGAGCTATGAAAAAAAAGTTATAGACGATTTTAGTCCGGACATGACAAGTGGATCGGCCAATTAAAATAATCATTCTAATCTGATCATTGGTGCTGATTAAGTGAAGGCTTATTAATGAAAGCATAATGCATGGTATCACGCAGTTTGCGGTAGATGCGATTACTTGGAGGCTTTGTCGTAACTATTTCATTTTAAAAATTTTCCACAATATAGAAAAGTAAGGTAGCTTAACGTTGGCATTGGATTCATCTCATTCTGACCCCTAAATTAAAAGTTATAGACGATTTAGTGCGGACATGTCAAGTTGATCGGCCAGTTAAAATGATCATCCTAAACTAGTCATTGGTGCTCATTGAGTATAGGCTTATTAATCAAGCATAATGCAGGACATTTAGTATTTTGCGATAGATTGCATTACATGGATGCTCTTTCGTAGCTATTTCAGGCTTAAAATTTTTTCACAATAAAGAAAATTGAGCTAGCTTAACGTGAGCGTTGGATTTGTGTCATTCACGGCTCTGAATCAAAAGTTATAGACAATTTAGTGTGGACATGTCACACTGATTGGGCAGTTAAAATGATCATTCTAAACTGATCATTAGTGCTCATTGAGTAAAGGCTTATTAAATGAAGCATAATGCGTGGCATTTAGCAGTTTGCGATAGATTGGATTACTTGGAGGCTTTATCGTAGCAATTTTAGTCTTAAATTTTGTCACACTATAAAAACTTGAGCTACCTTAACGTGGGCATCGGATTTGTGTCATTCAGAGCAATGAATCAAAAGTTACGGCCAATTTCTTGCCGACATGTCAAGTTGACCGGCTAGTTAAAATAATCATTCTAAACTGATCACAGGTGCTCATTGAGTAAAGGCTTATTAATGAAGCAAAATTCATGTCATCAAGCAGTTAGCGATAGATTGGATTACTTCGAGGCTTTGTCTTTACTATTTCAATCATAATTTTTTCACAATATAGAAAATTGAACTAGTTTAACGTGATCGTTGGATTCGTTTCATTCTCAGCTTTGAACCAAAAGTTACAGACGATTTAGTGCGGACATGTAAAGTTGATCAGTTAGTTAAAATGATCAATCAAAGCTGATCATTTGTCCTCATTGATTAAAGGCTTATAAATGAAGCATAATGCATGGCATCACGCAGTTTGGGTTAGATTGAATTACTTGGAGGCTTTTTCGTAGCTATTTTGGTCTTAAAGTTTGTCACAATTTATGAAATTGAACTAGCTTAATAGGGCATTGGATTCGTGCCATTCTGAGCTCTGAATCAAAAGTTACGGACAATTTTGTGCTGGTATGTCAAGCTGGTCGGCTAGTTAAAATGTTCTTTCCAACTAATCATTAGTGCTCATTGAGTAAAGGCTTTTTAATGAAGCATAATGCATGGCATCAATCAGTTTGCAATATACTGGATTACTTGGAGGCTTTGTCGTAGCTATTTTAGTCTTAAATTTCGTCACATTATAGGAAATTGAGCTAGGTTAACGGGAGCATGGGATTCGTGTCATTCTGATCTCTGAATCAAAAGTTACAGACGATTTTGTGCGGACATGTCAAATTGATCGGCGAGTTAAAATGATCATTCTAAACTGATCATTGGTGCTCATTGAGTAAAGGCTTATAAATGAAGCATATTGCATGGCATCATGCTGTTTGCGATAGATTCGATTACTTGGAGGCTTGGCGTAGCTATTTAAGTCTTAAATTTTCTTACACTATAGAAAATTGAGCTACCTTAACGGGAGCGTTGGATTCGTGTCATTCCGAGCTCTAATCAAAAGTTTGAGACGATTTAGTGTGGACATGTCGCGCTGATAGGGCTGTTAAAATGATCATTCTAAACTGATCATTAGTGTTCATTGAGTAAAGGCTTATTAACGAAGCATAATGTGTGGCATTAAGCAGTTTGCGATATATTGGATTACTTGGTGGCTTTGTTGTACCAATTTCAGTTTTAAATTTTGTCACACTATAGAAAATTGAGCTACCTTAACATGGGCATTGGATTTGTGTCATTCAGAGCTATGAATCAAAACTTATGGACTTTTTCTTGCCGACATGTCAAGTTGACCGGCTAGTTAAAATGATCATTCCAAAATGATCACTAGTGCTCATTGAGTAAAGGTTTATTAATGAAGCATAATTCATGTCATCAAGCAGTTTGTGATAGATTCGATTACTAGGAGGCTTTGTCATAACTATTTCGGTCCTAAATGTTTTCACAATATAGAAAATTGAGCTAGCTTAACGTGATCGTTGGGTTCGTTTTATTCTGAGCTTTGAATCGAAAGTGATAGACGATATAGTTCGGACATGTCAAGTTTGTCGGTTGGTTAAAATGATCAATCTAAACTAATCATTTGTCCTCATTGAGTAAAGGCTTATTTTTGAAGCATAATGCATGGCATCACTTTGTTTGCGATTCGATTACTTGGAGGCTTTGTTGTAGCTATTTCAGTCTTAAATTTTCACACAATATATAAAATTGAGATAGTTTAACGTGGGCATTTAATTTGTGTAATTATGAGCTGTGAATCAAAAGTTATGGACAATTTCTTGCTGACATTTCAATTTGATCGGCCAGTTAAAATGATTATTCTAAACTGATCATTGGTGCTCCTTGAGTAAAGGCTTATAAATGAAGCATAATGCACAGCATCACGCAGTTTGGGTTAGATTGAATTACTTGGAGGCTTTGTCATAGCTATTTCGGTGTTAAATTTTGTCACAATATAGGATATTGAACTAGCTTAATATGGGCATTGGATTCGTGCCATTCTGAGCTCTGAATCAGAAATTACGGACGATTGGGTTCGTACATGTCAAGCTGGTCGGCTAGTTAAAATGATCATTCTAACTGATCATTAGTGCTCATCGAGTAAAGCCTTATTAATGAAGTATAATGCGTGGCATTAAGCCGTTTGCGATAGATTGGATTACTTGGAGGCTTTGTTGTAGCAATTTCAGTCTTAAATTTTGTCACACTATAGAAAATTGAGATACCTTAACGTGGGTATTGTATTTGTGTAATTCAGAGCTAAGAGTCAAAAGTTACGGACAATTTCTTGCCGACATGTCAAGTTGACCGGCTAGTTAAAATGATCATTCTAAACTTATCACTGGTGCTCATTGTGTAAAGGCTTATTAATGAAGTATAATTCGTGGCATCAAGCAGTTTGCGATAGATTGAATTACTTGGAGGATTTTTCATAACTGTTTCAGTCCTAAATTTTTTCACAATATAGAAAATTGAGCTAGCTTACCCTGGGCATTGGATTCATGTCATTTTGAGCTCTAAATCAAAAGTCAAAGATGATTTAGTGCGGACATGTGAAGTTGATCAACTAGTTAAAATGATCATTCTATATTGATCATTGGTGATCATTGAGTAAAGGCGTATAAATGAAGCATAATGCATGGCATCATGCAGTTTGGGATAGATTTGATTACTTGAAAGCTTTGTCATAACTATATCGATCATAACTATATTGAGTTTGTTCAACGTGGGCGTTGGTTTCATGTCATTATGAACTCTAAATCAAAAGTTACGGACGATTTAGTGCATACATGTCAAGTTGATCGGCCAGTTAAAATGATCATTCTAAACTGATCATTGGTGCTCACTGAGTAAAGACTTATAAAAGAAGCATAATGCATGGCATCACATAGTTTCGGATACAATGGCTTACTTTGAGGCTTTGTCGTTGCTATTTCAGTCTTAAATTTTGGCAAAATATAGAATATTCAGCTAGTTGAACGTTGGCGTTGGATTCATGTCATTTTGAACTCTAAATCAAAAGATACGTACGATTTAGTGCGGACATGTCAAGTTGATCGGCCCGATAAACTGATCATCAGTGCTCCTTGAGTAAAGGCTTATAGAGGAGGCATAATGCATGGCATCATGGATTTTAGGATTGATTGGATTACTATAAGCCTTGGTTGTAGCTTTTTCAGTCTCAAATGTTGTCACAATATAGAAAATTGATCTACCTTAACGTGGGCGTTGGATTTGTGACATTATGAACTCTAAATGAGAAGTTATAGACAATTTAGTGCGTACAACTTGATTAGCCAGCTGAAATGATCATTCTAAATTGATCATTGATGCTCATTGAGTAAAGACTTATAAATGAAGTTTGGGATACATTGAGTAATGCATGGCATCATAGAGTTTGGGATACATTGGATGATACATTGAGTAATGCATGGCATCATATAGTTTGGGATACATTGGATTACTTGGAGGCTTTGTCGTAGCTCTTTCAGTCTCAAATGTTGTCTTAATATGGAAAATTGAGCTAGTTTAACGTGGGTGTTGGATTATTGTCATTTTGAGCTCCAAGTCAAAAGTTAAATATGGTTTAGTGTGGACATGTCAAGTTGATCAGCTAGTTACAATTATCATTCCAAACTGATCTTTGGTGCTCATTGAGTAAAGGTGTATAAATGAAATATAATGCATGGCATCACACAATTTGGGATAGATTGGATTACTTGGAGGCTTTTTCTTAATTATTTAGGTCTTAAAATTTTTCACAATATAGAATCTTGAGCTAGCTAAATGTGGGCGTTTGATTCGTGTCATTTTTAGCTCTAAATCAAAAGTTAGAAACGATTTTGTGCAGACATGTCAAGTTGATCTGCCAGTTAAAGTGATCGTTCTAAACCGATCGTTCTAACATGACCATTAGTGCTACTTGAGTAAAGGCTATAAATGAAGCATAAAGCATGGCATTACGCGGCTTAGGATAGATTGGATTACTTAAACGATTGTGGGAGCTGTTTCAGTCTCAAATGTTGTCACAATATAGAAAATTGAGCTAACTTAACGTGGGTGTGTGATTCCTGTCATTCTAATCTCTAAACCAAAAGTTATGGATGATTTAGGGCATACACTTCAAGTTGATCGGCCAGTTAAATATATCTTTCTAAGATGATTATTGGTGCTCATTGAGCAAAGGTTTACAAATGAAGCCTAATGCATGGCATCACAAAGTTTGAGATAGATTCGATTACATTGAGGCTTCGTTTTAGCTATTTCAGTTTTAAAATTTGTCACAGTATAGAAAATTGAGCTAGTTCAACGTGGGCATTGGATTCATGTCATTCTGAACTCTAAATCAAAAGTTATGGACGATTTAGAGCGGACATGTCAAGTTGATTGGCTAGTTAAAATTATCATTCTAAACTGATCATTGGTCCTCTTGTAGTAAAGGCTTATGAATGAAGCATAATGCATGGCATCACACAGTTTGGGATACATTGGATTAGTTGGAGGCTTAGTGGTAGCTCTTTTTGTGTCAAATGTTGTCACAATATAGAAAATTGAGATAGTGTAACGTGGGCATTGGATTCGTGTCATTCTGAACTCTAGATCAAAAGTTACGGACGATTTAGTGTGGACATGTCAAGTTGATCGGCCAGTTAAAATGATCATTCAAAAATGATAATTGGTGCTCCTTGAGTAAAGGCTTATAAATGAAGCACAATGCATGGCATCACGCAGTTTCGTATTCATTGGATTACTTGAAGGCTTTGTCGTAACTCTTTCACGCTCAAATGTTCGCACAATATAGAAAGTTTACCTACCTTAAAGTGGATGTTGGATTCGTGTCATTCTGAACTTTAAATTAAAAGTTACTGACGATTTAGTGCGTACATGCCAAGTTCATCGGCCAGTTAAAATGATCATTTTAAATTGATCATTGCTGTTCATTGAGTAAAGACTTATAAATGAAGCGTAATGAATTGCATTACATAGTTTGGGATACGTTGGATCACTTGGAGGCTTTGTCGTAGATCTTTAAGTATCAAATGTTGTCACAGTATGGAAAATTCAGCTTGCTTAACGTGGGCGCTGGATTAGTGTCATTTTGAGCTCTAAATCAAATAAAGACGATTTAGTGCGGACATGTCAAGTTGATCAGCTACTTAAATGATCATTCTAAACTGATCATAGGTGCTCATTGATTCATGGCATCACACAATTTGGGATAGATTAGATTAGTTAGAGGCGTTGTCATAGCTATCTCGGTCTTAAATTTTGTCACAATTCAAAATATTGAGCTAGCTTACCGTGGAGGTTGGGTTCGTTTCATTTTGAACTCTAAATCAAAAGTTACGGACGATTTAGTGCGGACATGTCAACTTGATCGGCCAGTTAAAGTGATCATTCTAAAGGCTTATAAATGAAGCATAATGCTTGGCATCACGCAGTTTGCGATAGATTGCATTACTTTGAGGCTTTGTATAGCTCTTTCAGTTTAAAATGTTGTCACAACATGGAAAATTGAGCTAGGTTAAGGTGGGTGTTGGATTCATGTCATTTTGAGATCTAAATCAAAATTGAAAGATGATTTAGTGTGGACATGTCAAATTGATTAGCTAGTTAAAATGATCATTATAAACTGATCATGGGTGCTCATTGAGCAAAGGCATATAAGTGAAGCACAATGCATTGCATTACAAAGCTTTAAGATAGATTTGATTACTTGGAGGCTTTGTCGTTGCTATTTTGTTGTTAATTTTTGTCACAATATAGAAATTTGAACTAGCCTTACTTGGGCGTTGGATTCATGTCACTCTAAACTCTAAATCAAAACTTACAGACGATTTAGTGCGGACATATAAACTGGATTGGGCAGTTAAAATGATCATTCTAAACTGATCATTGGTGGTCATTGAGTAAAGAGATATAAATGAAGCATAATGCATTGCATCACGTAGTTTGGGATACATTGGATTACTTGGACGCTTTGTTGTAGCTCTTTAAATCTCAACTCTTGTCACAATATAGAAACTTGAGCTACCTTAACGTGAGTGTTTGATTCGTGTTATTTTGAGCTCTAATTCAAAAGTTAAAAAACATTTACTGCGGAAATATCAAGTTGATCTGCTAGTTAAAGTGATCATTTTAAACTAATCATTGATGCTTATTGAGTTAAAGCGTATATATGAAGCATAATGCTTGGCATCATGTAATTTTGGATAGATTAGATTACTTGGAGGCTTTGACGTAGCTGTTTTGGTCTTAAAGTTTTTCACAGTACAAAATATTGAGCTAGCTTAATGTGGGCGTTGAATTCATTTCATTCCGAACTCAAAATCAAAAGTTACAGACAATTTAGTGCGGACATGACAACTTGATCGGCCTGTTAAAATAATAATTCTAAACTGATCATTGGTGGTCATTGAGTAAAGACTTATAAATGAAGCGTAATGCATTGCATCACGTAGTTTGGGATACATTGGATTACTTGGAGGCTTTGTCGTAGCTCGTTAAGTCTTAAATTTTGTCACAAAATAGAAAATTGAGGTAGCTTAACGTAAGGGTTGGATTCGTGTCATTTTGAGTTCTAATTCAAAAGTTAAAGACGATTTACTACGGACATGCCAACTTGATCAGCTAGTTAAAATGATCATTATAAACTGATCATTGGAGCTCGTTGAGCAAAGGCATATAAGTGAGGCACAATGCATTGCATTACAAATCTTAAGATAGATTCGATAACTTGGAGGCTTTGTCATTCCTATTTTGTTGTTAATTTTTGTCACAATATAGAAATTTGAACTAGCCTTACTTGGGCGTTGAATTCATGTCACTCCAAACTCTAAATCAAAAAATACAGACGATTTAGAGCGGACATATAAACTGGATCGGGCAGTTAAAATGATCATTCTAAACTGATCATTGGTGGTCATTGAGTATAGAGATATAAATGAAGCATAATGCATTGCATCACGTAGTTTGGGATACATTGGATTACTTGGAGGCTTTGTTGTAGTTCTTTAAATCTTAAATTTTGTCATAATATAGAAACTTGAGCTAGCTTAATGTGAGCATTGGATTCGTGTCATTTTGAGCTCTAATTGAAAAGTTAAAAACAATTTACTGCGGACAAGTCAAGTTGATCTGCTAGTTAAAGTGATCATTTTAAACTAATCATTGATGCTCATTGAGTTAAAGCGTATATTTGAAGCATAATGCTTGGCATCATGCAATTTGGGATAGATTAGATTACTTGGAGGCTTTGTCGTAGCTGTTTCGGTCTTAAATTTTTTTACATTACAAAATATTGAGCTAGCTTAACGTGGGCGTTGGATTCATTTCATTCCAAACTCAAAATCAAAAGTTATAGACAATTTAGTGTTGACATGACAACTTGATCGGCCCGTTAAAATGATCATTCTAAACTGATCATTGGTGGTCATTGAGTAAAGACTTATAAATGAAGCGTAATGCATTGCATCACGTAGTTTAGGATACATTGGATTACTTGGAGGCTCTGTCGCAGCTCTTTAAGTCTTAAATTTTGTCACAATATAGAAAATTGAGGTAGCTTAACGTAAGCGTTGGATTCGTGTCATTTTGAGCTCTAATTCAAAAGTTAAAGATGATTTACTACGGACATGCCAACTTGATCAGCTAGTTAAAATGATCATTACAAACTGATCATTGGTGCTCATTGAGCAAAGGTATATAATTGAAGCACAATGTATTGCATTACAAAGCTTAAGATAGATTCGATTACTTGGTGGCTTTGTCGTTGCTATTTTGTTTTTAATTTTTGTCACAATATAGAAATTTGAACTAGCCTTACTTGGGCATTGGATTCATGTCACTCTAAACACTAAATCAAAAGTTACAGACGATTTAGTGCGGACATAAAAACTGGATCGGCCAGTTAAAATGATCATTGGTGGTCATTGAGTAAAGACATATAAATGAAGCATAATGCATTGCATCACGTAGTTTGGGATACATTGGATTAGTTGGAGGCTTTGTTGTAGCTCTTTAAATCTTAAATTTTGTCACAATATATTAACTTGAGCTAGCTTAACGTGAGCGTTGGATTCGTGTCATTTTGAGCTCTAATTCAAAAGTTTAAAATAAATTACTGCGGAAATGTCAAGTTGATCTGCTAGTTAAAGTGATCATTTTAAACTAATCGTTGATGCTCATTGAGTTAAAGCGTATATATGAAGCATAATGCTTGGCATCATGTAATTTTGGATAGATTAGATTACTTGGAGGCTTTGTCGTAGCTGTTTCGGTCTTAAATTTTTTCACAGTACAAAATATTGAGCTAGCTTAATGTGGGCGTTGGATTCATTTCATTCCGAACTCAAAATCAAAAGTTACAGCCGATTTAGTGCGGACATGAAAACATGAGCGGCCTGTTAAAATAATCATTCTAACCTGATCACTGGTGGTCATTGAGTAAAGACTTATAAATGAAGCGGAATGCATTGCATCACGTAGTTTGGGATACATTGGATTACTTGGAGGCTTTGTCGTAGCTCGTTAAGTCTTAAATTTTGTCACAAAATAGAAAATTGAGGTAGCTTAACGTAAGGGTTGGATTCGTGTCATTTTGAGCTCTAATTCAAAAGTTAAAGACGATTTACTACGGACATGCCAATTTGATCAGCTAGTTAAAATGATCATTACAAACTGATCATTGGTGCTCATTGAGCAAAGGTATATAATTGAAGCACAATGCATTGCATTACAAAGCTTAAGATAGATTCGATTACTTGGAGGCTTTGTCGTTGCTATTTTGTTGTTAATTTTTGTCACAATATAGAAATTTGAACTAGCCTTACTTGGGCGTTGGATTCATGTCACTCTAAACTCTAAATCAAAAGTTACAGACGATTTAGTGCGGACATAAAAACTGGATAGGCCAGTTAAAAAGATCATTCTAAACTGATCATTGGTGGTCATTGAGTAAAGACATATAAATGAAGCATAATGCATTGCATCACGTAGTTTAGGATACACTGGATTAGTTGGAGGCTTTGTTGTAGCTCTTTAAATCTTAAATTTTGTCAAAATATAGGAACTTGACCTAGCTTAATGTGAGCGTTGGATTCGTGTCATTTTGAGCTCTAATTCAAAAGTTTAAAACAAATTACTGCGGAAATGTCAAATTGATCTGCTAGTTAAAGTGATCATTTTAAACTAATCATTGATGCTCATTGAGTTAAAGCGTATATATGAAGCATAATGCTTGGCATCATGTAATTTTGGATAGATTAGATTACTTGGAGGCTTTGTTGTAGCTGTTTCGGTCTTAAATTTTTTCACAGTACAAAATATTGAGCTAGCTTAATGTGGGCGTTGGATTCATTTCATTCCAAACTCAAAATCAAAAGTTACAGACGATCTAGTGCGGACATGAAAACATGATCGGCTTGTTAAAATAATCATTCTAACCTGATCACTGGTGGTCATTGAGTAAAGACTTATAAATGAAGCGGAATGCATTGCATCACGTAGTTTGGGATACATTGGATTACTTGGAGGCTTTGTCGTAGCTCGTTAAGTCTTAAATTTTGTCACAAAATAGAAAATTGAGGTAGCTTAACGTAAGGGTTGGATTCGTGTCATTTGAGCTCTAATTCAAAAGTTAAAGACGATTTAGTACGGACATGCCAACATGATCAGCTAGTTCAAATGATCATTGCAAACTGATCATTGGTGCTCATTGAGCAAAGGTATATAATTGAAGCACAATGTATTGCATTACAAAGCTTAAGATAGTCGATTACTTGGAGGCTTTGTCGTTGCTATTTTGTTGTTAATTTTTGTCACAGTATAGAAATTGGAACTAGCCTTACCTGGGCGTTGGATTCATGTCACTCTAAACTCTAAATCAAAAGTTACAGACGATTTAGTGCAGACATAAAAACTGGATAGGCCAGTTAAAATGATCATTCTAAACTGATCATTGGTGGTCATTGAGTAAAGACATATAAATGAAGTATAATGCATTGCATCACGTAGTTTGGGATACATTGGATTAGTTGGAGTCTTTGTTGTAGCTCTTTAAATATTAAATTTTGTCACAATATATTAACTTGAGCTAGCTTAACGTGAGCGTTTGATTCGTGTCATTTTGAGCTCTAATTCAAAAGTTTAAAATAAATTACTGCAGAAATGTCAAGTTGATCTGCTAGTTAAAGTGATCATTTTAAACTAATCATTGATGCTCATTGAGTTAAAGCGTATATATGAAGCATAATGCTTGGCATCATGTAATTTTGGATTGATTAGATTACTTGGAGGCTTTATCGTAGCTGTTTCGGTCTTAAATTTTTTCACAGTGCAAAATATTGAGCTAGCCTAATGTGGGCGTTGGATTCATTTCATTCCGAACTCAAAATCAAAAGTTACAGACGATTTAGTGCGGACATGAAAACATGATCGGCCTGTTAAAATAATCATTCTAACCTGATCATTGGTGGTCATTGAGTAAAGACTTATAAATGAAGCGGAATGCATTGCATCACATAGTTTGGGATACATTGGATTACTTGGAGGCTTTGTCGTAGCTCGTTAAGTCTTAAATTTTGTCACAAAATAGAAAATTGAGGTAGCTTAACGTAAGGGTTGGATTTGTGTCATTTTGAGCTCTAATTCAAAATTTAAAGACGATTTACTACGGAGATGCCAACTTGATCAGCTAGTTAAAATGATCATTACAAACTGATCATTGGTGCTCATTGAGCAAAGGTATATAATTGAAGCACAATGCATTGCATTACAAAGCTTAAGATAGATTCGATTACTTGGAGGCTTTGTCGTTGCTATTTTGTTGTTAATTTTTGTCACAATATAGAAATTTGAACTAGCCTTACTTGGGCGTTGGATTCATGTCACTCTAAACTCTAAATCAAAAGTTACAGACGATTTAGTGCGGACATAAAATCTGGATACGCCAGTTAAAAAGATCATTCTAAACTGATCATTGGTGGTCATTGAGTAAAGACATATAAATGAAGCATAATGCATTGCATCACGTAGTTTAGGATACACTGGATTAGTTGGAGGCTTTGTTGTAGCTCTTTAAATCTTAAATTTTGTCAAAATATAGGAACTTGAGCTAGCTTAACGTGAGCGTTGGATTCGTGTCATTTTGAGCTCTAATTCAAAATGTTGTCACAATATGTTATTCTAAGCGGACATGTCACGTTTATCAGCTAGTTAAATCGAACATTCTAAACTGATCATTGGTGCTCATTGAGCAAAGGTTTACAAATGAAGCATAATGCATGGCATCACGGAGTTTGGGATAGATTGGATTACTTGCAGGCTTTGTTGTAGCTATTTCGGTGTTAAATTTTATCACAATATAGAAAATTGAGGTAGCTTAACGTGAGCTTTGGACTCATGTCATTTTGAAATTGATCATTCTAAACTAATCATTGGTGCTCATTGAGTAACGCATAAATGAAGCAAAATTCATGGCATCACATAGTTTGGCATAAATTGGATTACTTAGAGGTTTTGTCGTACCTATGCCAGTCTTAAATTTTGTCAGAATATATAATATTAAGCTAGCTTAATATGGGCGTTCGATTCATGTCATTCTGAACTCTAAATCAAAAGTTATGGATGATTTAGTGTGTACATGTCAAGTTGATTGGTCAGTTAAAGTGATCATTCTCAACTGATCATTCTAAACTCATCATTAGTGCTCCTTGAGTAAAGACTTAAAAATGAATCATAATACTTGACATCACGCAGTTTATGATAGTTTGATTTACTTGAAGGCTTTGTGGTAGTTTTTTCATTCTCAAATGTTGTCACAATATAGAAAATTGAGTTACTTCAACGTGGGCATTGGATTCGTGTCATTATGAACTTTAAGTCAAACGTTACAGACAATTTAGTGCGGACATGTCAAGTTGATCGGCCAGTTAAAGTGATCATTCTAAATTTATCATTAGTACTCCTTGAGTAAATGCTTGTAAATGAAGCATAATTTATGGCATCACACAGTTTAGGATAGATGGGATTAAATGAAGACTTTGTAGTAGCTTTTTCAGTCTCAAATTTTGTCAGAATAAAGAAAATTGAGTTACGTGGGCATTGGATTTGTGTTATTCTAAATTCTAAATCAAAAGTTACGAATGATTCAGTGCGTACATTTCAAGTTGATCGGCTAGTTAAAATGATCATTGGTGCTCATGGAGCAAACATATACAGATGAAGTATAATGCTTGGTATCACATTGTTTGGATAGATTGGATTACTTGGATGCTTTGTCGTAGCTATTTTGGTTTTAAATTTTGTCACAATATAGAATATTGGGCTAGCTTAACGTGGGCGTTGGATTCGCGTCATTCTCACCTCTAAATCATAAGTTATGGAAGATTTAGTGCGGACATGTCAAGTTGATCGACCAGTTAAGTGATCATTCTAAAGTGATCATTCTAAGCTGATCATTAGGGCTCGTTGAGTAAAGACTTATAAGTGAAGCATAATTCATGGCATCACACAGTTTAGGATTGATTGGATTACTTGAAGGCTTTGTGGTAGCTCTTTCAGTCTCAAATGTTGTCACAATATAGAAAATTGAGCTACTTTAACATGGCCATTAGATTTGTGTCATACTGAACTCTAAATCAAAAGCTACGGACGATTTAGTGTGTAAATGTCAAGTTGATCGGCCAGTAAAAATGTCTAGTAAATGCCATCACGAAGTTTGGGATAGATTGGATTATTTGGACGATTTTTCGTAGCTATTTAAGTTTTAATTTTTGTCACAATTCAAAATATTGAGAGAGCTTAACTTGGGTGTTGGATTCGGGTCATTCTGAACTATAAATCAAAATATACGGACAATTTAATGCGGACATGTCAAGTTGATCAGCCAGTTAAAGTGATCATTCTAATCTGATCATTCCAAACTAATCATTATTGCTTCTTGAGTAAAGGCTTATAAATGAAGCATAATGCGTGGAGTCATGAAATTTAGGATAGATTAGATTACTTGAAGGCTTTGTGGAAGCTCTTTCAGTCTCAAATGTTGTCACAAACAAGAAAAGTGAGCTAGTTTAACGCGAGCGTTTGATTTGTGTCATTTTGAATTTTAAATAAAAAGTAACAGACGACTTAGTGCGTACATGTCAAGTTGATCGGCCAGCTATAATAATCATTCTAAACTGATCATTGGAGCTCCTTGAGTAAAGGTTTATAAATGAAGCATAATGCATGACATCACGCGGTTTGGGATATAATGGATTACTTGGACGCTTTTTCGTAGCTAATTCAGTATTAAATATTTTCCAATACGGAATATTGAGCTAATTTAACGTAGGCATTGGATTCATTGTCATTATGAATTCTAAATCATAAGTTACGTACGATTTACTGCGGACATGTCAAGTTTGTAAGACAGTTAAATTGATCATTCTAACTTGATCATTGGTGCTCACTGAGTAACCATAAATGAAGTATAATGCATAGCATCACGCAGTTTGTGATAGATTGGATTACTTGTAGGCTTTGTCATAGCTGTGTTTGTCTTAAATTTTTGTCACAATATATAATATTTAGCTAGCTTAATATGGGCGTTGCATAAGGTCATTCTGATCTCTAAATCAATAGTAACAAATGATTTAGTGCGTACATGTCAAGTTGATCGGCCAGTTAAAGTGATCATTCTAAAGTGATTATTTTAAAGTGATCATTCTAAACTTATCATTAGTGCTCTTTCAGTAAATGCTTATAAAAGAATAATTCATGTCATCAGACAATTTAGGATGGATTGGATTACTTGAAGGCTTTGTGGTACCTCTTTCAGTCTCAAATGTTGACAAAATATACAAAATTGAGCTTGTTTAACATGGCATTCGATTCGTGTCATTCTGAACTCTAAATGAAAAGATGTGAACGATTTAGTGCATACATGTCACGTTGATTGGCCAGTTAAAATGGACATTCCAAACTGATCATTGGTGCTCCTTGAGTAAAGGCTTATAAATGAAGCATAATGCATGGCATCACACAATATGGGATTCATTGGATTACTTGGAGGCTTTGTCGTAGCTATTTTGGAATTCAATTTTGTTACAATATAGAAAATTAAGCTAGCTTAACGGGGACGTTGGATTCATGTCGTTTTAAACTCTAAATAAAAAGTTATGGACGATTTAGTGTGGACATGTCAAGTTGATCGGCTAGTTAAATTGATTATTCTAAATTGATCAAAGCTTCTCATTGAGTAATGGTTTACAAATGAAGCATATTGCATGGCATCACGGAGTTTGGGATACAGAATATTGAGCTATCTTTAACGTGGGCATTGGATTCGTGTCAATTTGAACTCTAAATAAAAATTTACATACGATTTAGTGCGGACATTTCAAGTTAACACGCCAGTTAAATTGATCATTCTAAAGTGATATTTCTAAACTGATCATTAGCGCTCCTTGAGTAACGGTTTATACGCGAAGCATAATTCATGGCATCACATAGTTTAGGATAAATTGGATTACTTAAATGGCTTTGTGGTAGCTCTCTCAGTGTCAAATGTAGTCACAATATAGAAACTTGAGTTCCTTTAAAGTGGGCAGTGGATTCGTGTCATTCTGAACTCCAAATCAAAAGTTACGGACGATTTTGTATGTACATGTCAAGTTGATCGGCCAGTTAAAATGATCATTCTAAACCGATTATTGGTGCTCTTTGAGTAAAAGCTTATAAAAAAGCATAACACATGGCATCACGCAATTTGGGATACATTGGATTCTTTGGAGGATTTGTCGTTGCTATTATGGAATCCAATTTTGTTACAATATAGAAAATTGAGCTAGCTTAATGTGGGCGTTGGATTCATGTCATTTTGAAATCTAAATAAAAAGTCATGTACGATTTATGTGGGCATATCAAGTTTATCGGCTAGTTAAATTGATCATTCTAA
>JAEVFF010000303.1:111826-180225 GCA_018901945.1 Pugionium dolabratum
TGTCATTCTGAACTCTAAATCAAAAGTTACGGACGATTTAGTGCAGACATATCAAGTAATCAGTCAGTTAAACTGATCATTGGTGCTCCTTGAGTAAAGGCTTATAAACGAAACATAATGCCTGGCATCTTTGGGATACATTGGACTACTTGGAGGCATTGTCGTACTTTTCAGTAAAACTTGTCACAATATTGAAAATTGAGCAAGCTTAACGTGGGCGTGGGATTCGTGTCATTCGGAATTCTAAATCGTAAGTTACAGACGATTTAATGCGGACATGTCAAGTGATCGGCCAATTAAAATGATCATTCTAAACTGATCTTCGGTGCTCCTGGAGTAAAAGCTTATAAATGAAGCTTAATGCATGGCATCACGCAGTTTGAGATACATTGAATTATTTGGAGGCTTTTCGTAGCAATTTCAGTCTCAAATGTTTTCACAATATGGAAAATTGAGCTTGATTAACATGGGCATTGGATTCGTATCATTCAGAACTCTAAATCAAAAGTTACGAACGATTTAGTGCGGACATGTCAAGTTGATGGTCCATTTAAAATGATCATTCTAAACTAAATTGATCACAGATGCTCCTTGAGGAAAGGCTTATAAATGAAGCATAATGCATGGCATCACGCACTTTGGGAGACATTAGATTACTTGGAGGCTTTGTAGTAGCTCTTTCTATCTCAAATTTTGGCACAATATGGAAAACCGCGCTAGCTTACATGGGTGTTGGACACATGTCATTTTGAGCTCTAAATCAAAAGTTAAAGACGATTTAGTGCGGACATGTCAAGTTGATCAACTAGTTAGAATGATCATTCTAAACTAATCATTGGTGCTCATTGAGTAAAGGCTTAGAAACGAAGCATAATGAATGACATCACACAGTTTGTGATAGATTGGATTACTTGAAGGCTTTTTCGTAACTATTTCGGTATTAAATTTTGTCATAATATTGGAAATTTACCTAGCTTATCGTGGGTGTTGGATTCATCTCATTTCGAATTCTAAATCATGAAATACGGATGACTTAGTGCAGACATATCAAGTGATCGGCATGTTAAAATGGTCGTTCTAAACTGAATATTGGTACTCCTTGAATAAAAGCTTAAAAAAAATAGTTTCTTAGAACCTCAACAGTGCCGATTGGGTGTTTCACAAGTTTTGTCCTTTAAAAATCGGTTCTGAACTATTTGAAAGGCAATTTCCAGGTTCCTCAAAGATCAAAGATCGAGTTTAAACAAGAAACAAATCGCAAAAAGAAGGCGAAAGGTTACAAAACGTTTTTGCAAGAATACGAAAGGGTGCAAACGGGTTTGTTGAGATACAACCTGGTTTGTAGTGGGCTCTGATACAACTTGATGCGATCCTGATGAGGATCAAGCCCCTTATCAACTCCAAATGGTTGTGGAAGAGTGGATGAATGGTGGATGTATGGAGAACAAGGGGAAATGGATAATACTTCTCAGGGATGCTGGAAAATCCTTGGACTTTCTTCTTGCTCCATGTGAATGACAAAGGCCAGCCGCATTGGGAAAGGGGTTAAAAGAATTGAAACTTCCAAGGGTGATGAAATTCCCTTAGACTTTCGGCTCTTGAGAGAATGAGAAAGTGTTCTAAAATTCCTTATTCAAGAGGATGATCGAACAAGTTTAAGAAAGAGATTTGCTATTCAAATTTTTGATGATTCAGAAGGAAGGATACAAGAGAGTACTTAGAGTAGTCTAGGAAATGGAAAATAACTCCTAAAATTCTACCAAAACATTAAAGGAAATACTTAGGGAATTACAAAGACAACTAAGACAAAGACTAAGAAGTAAATAATGTTTTGACTTGATGGATGATGAGATAGAATGGGCCTTGATTCACCAAGAGACTATGGTAAAGTACCTTGGGCTTGCCTCATTAAAAACCTATCTTAGAAAACTCATTGGGACAAAACTAAGAATAGGGAAAAAGACTACAATCCAAGGCACCTCTTTTGGTGAGATTTAGGTGGCTTGAATCACAACCAATGTGATTGGATTAGCACACACTAACCTGGCCTGAATGGTGTTGAGAAGGTGCTGTAGTGTTGTCCTTAGTTTGGCTTGCTTGGATCGGGTAATGGGGCCATTGAAGATTTGTAGGCTTTCATCTCCAATATCCACAGGTTCTAGCTGCTCCTTAGCATCTATAGTGGCTTTTTCATCCTCTGGTTCAAGCTGCTCCTTAGGTTGTGATTCCTTTCTGGCCATGCTCACATTATTGCATTACTTTGAGGCTTTGTCTAGCTCTTTCAGTCTCAAATTTTGTCACAATATGCAAAATTGAGCAATCTTAACATGGGCGTTGGATTCATGTCATCTTGAGCTCTAAATAAAGAGTTAAAGATGATTCAGTGTTGATATGTCAAGTTAATCAGCTAGTTAAAATGATGATTCTAAACTGATGATTAGTGCTCATTGAGTAAAGGCTTATAAATGAAGCATAATGCATGACATCACGCATTTTGGAATAGATTGGATTACTTGGAGGCTTCATCGTAGCTATTTCGGTCTTATATTTTGTCACAACATAGAAAATTGAGCTAACTTAACGTGGGTATTGGATTCGTGTCATTTTTAACTCTAAATCACAAGTAATGGACGATTTAGGGCAGGCATGTCAAGTTGGTCGGCCAGTTAAAATGATCATTCTAAACTTGTCATTGGTGCACCTTGAGTAAAGGATTATAAATTAAGTATAATGCATGGCATCACGCAGTTTCGGATAGATTGAATTACTTTGAGTTTTTGTCTTGCTCTTTCAGTCTCAAATGTTGTCACAATATGGAAAATTGAGCTAGCTTAACGTAGGCGTTGGATTCATGTTATCTTCAGCTCTAAGTAAAAAGTTAAAGACAATTTAGTGTGGGCTTGTCAAGTGGATCAGCTGGTTAAAAAAATGATTATTCTAAACTGATCATTATTTCTCCTTGAGTACAGGCTTATAAATGAATCATAATGCATGACATCACACATTTTGGGATATATTAGATAACTTGGAGGTTTTGTCGTAGCTATTTTTGTCTTTAATTTTGTCACAATATATAAAATTGAGCTAGCTTATCGTGGGCCTGGGATTCATGTCCTTCTGAATTGTAAATCAAAAGTTCTGAACAATTTAGTGTGGACATGTCAAATTGATCGGCCAGTTTAAATGATCATTCTAAACTAATTATTGGTGCTCCTTCATTAAAGGCTTATAAATGCTGCATAATGCATGCTATCTCGAAGTTTGGGATACATTGGATTACTAGGAGGTTTTGTCATAGCTCTTCCAGTTAAAATGTTGTCAGAATATGGAAAGTTGAGCTAGCTTACCGTAGGCGTTGGATTCATTTCATTTTGATCTCTAAACAGAAAGTGAACGACGATTTAGTGGAGACATGTCAAGTTGATCAGCTAGTTAAAATGATTATTCTAAACTGATCATTTGTGCTCCTTGAGTAAAGGCTTATAAATGAAGCATAATGCATGACATCACACATTTTGGGATAGATTGGATTACTGGAAAGCTTTGGTGTAGCTATTTCGGTCTTGAATTTTGTCACGATATAGAAAATTGAGCTAGCTTAACATGGGTGTTGGATATGTGTGATTCTGAACTCTAAATCAAAAGTTACGGACGATTTAGTGTGGACATTCGAAATTGATCGGCTAGTTACAATGATAATTCTAAGATGATCATTGGTGCTCCTTGAGTAAAGCTTATACATGAAGCATAATGCATGGCATCACCCAATTTGGGATAGATTGCAATACTTTGAGGCTTTGTCTAGCTCTTTCAGTCTCAAATGTTGTTACAATATGAAAAATTGAGCTATCTTAACGAGGGTGTTGAATTCATGTCATCGTGAGCTCTAAAGAAAAATTTGAAGACGATTTAGTGTTGACATGTCAAGTTGATCAGCTAGTAAAAATGATCATTGGTTCTCATTGTGTAAAGGCTCATAAATGAAGCATAATACATGACATCACGTATTTTGAAATAGATTGGATTACTTGGAGGCTTCGTCATAGCTATTTGGCCTAAAATTTTGTCACAATATAGAAAATTGGGCTAGCTTAATGTGGGTGTTGGATTCGTGTCATTCTGAACTCTAAATCAACAGTTACGGATGATTTACTATGGACATTTCAAATTGATCGGCCAGTTAAAATGATCATTCTAAAGTGATCATTGATGCTCCTTAAATAAAGGCTTATAATGAAACCTAATGCATGGCACCACGCAGTTTGAGATAGATTGCATTACTTTGAGGCTTTGTCTAACTCTTTCAGTCTCAAATGTTGTCACAATATGAAAAGTTCAGCTAGCTTAACAAGGCGTTGGGTTCATTTCATTTTGAACTCTAAATAAAAAGTGAAAGACGATTTAGTGCACATGTGAAGTTGATCAGCTAGTTAAAATGATTATGCTAAACTTATCATTGGTGCTCCTTGACTAAAGGCTTATAAATGAATCATAATGCATGGCATCACGCATTTTGGGATAGACTGGATTACTTAGAAGCTTTGTCGTAGCTATTTTGGTATTAAATTTTGTCACAATATAGAAAATTGAGATAGATTAACATGGGCGTTGGATTCCTTTCATTCTGAACTCTTAATAAAAAGTTATGCACAATTTAGTGTGGACATGTGAAAATAATCGTCCAGTTAAAATAATCATTTTAAATTGATCATTGGTGCACCTTGAGTAAAAGCTTATAAATGAAGCATAATGGATGGCATCATAGAGTTTGGGATAGATTGCATTACTTTGAGGCTCTCTCTACCTCTTTCATTCTCAAATGTTTTCACAATATGGAATATTGAGCTAGCTTAACGTGGGCGTTGGATTCATGTCATCTTGAGCTCTAAATAAAAAGTTAATGAAGATTGAGTGTGGACATGTCTAGTTGATCAGGTAGTTATAATGATTATTCTAAACTGATCATTGGTGCTCGTTGAGTAAAGGTTTATAAATGAAGCATAATGCATGACATCACGTATTTTGCGATAGATTGGAATACGTGGAGTCTTTGTCGTAGCTATTTCAGTCTTTAATTTTGTCACAATATATAACACATAGCTAGCTTAACATGGTTGTTGGATTCGTGTAATTCTGAATTGTAAATGAAAAGTTACGGAAGATTTAGTGTCGACATGTCAAATTGATTGTCTAGTTAAAATGATCATTCTAAACTGATCACTGGTGCTACTTGAGTAAAAGCTTATGAAAGAAACATAATGCATGACATCATGCAGTTTTGGATAGATTGCATTACTTTGAGGCTTTCTCGAGCTCTTTCAGTCTCAAATGTTTTCACCATATGGAATATTGAGCTAGCTTAACGTGGGCGTTGGATTCATGTCATCTTGAGCTCTAAATTAAAAGTTAAAGAAGATTTAGTGTGGACATGTCAAGTCGACAAGTTAAAATGATTACTCTAAATTGATCATTGGTGCTACTTGAGTAAAAGCTTATATAGTAAGCATAATGCATGACATCACGTATTTTGGAATAGATTGGATTACTTGGAGTCTTTGTCGTAGCTATTCCGGTCATTAATTTTATAAAATTCAGCTGGCTTAACGTGGGCGTTGGATTCGTGTCATTCGGAATTCTAAATCAAAAGTTACGGATGATTTAGTGTGGACATGTCAAATTGATCGGTTAGTTAAAATGATCATTCTAAAATAATCATTGGTGCTCCTTCATTAAAAGATTATAAATGGAGCATAATGCATGGAATCTGGAAGTTTGGGATACATTGGATTTCTGGGAGGCTTTGTCGTAGGTCATCCAATTAAAATGTTGTCACAATATGAAAAGTGGAGCTAGCTTAACATGGGCGTCGGATTCATTTCATTTTGATCTCTAAACAAAAAGTGAACGACGATTTAGTGGAGACATGTCAAGTTGATCAGCTAAATGATTATTCTAAAATGATCATTTGTGCTCGTTAAGTAAAGGCTTATAAATGAAGCATAATGCATGACATCACGCATTTTGAGATAGATTGGATTACTTGGAAGCTTTGTCGTAGCTATTTGGGTCTCAAATTTTGTCACGATATAGAAAAAATTGAGCTACCATAACGTGGGCGTTGGAATTGTATCATTCTGAACTCTAACTCAACAGTTACGGTTGATTTAGTGTGGACATTTGAAATTGATATTCCAGTTAATTAGAGGCTTTCTCGTGTGGCATCACGCAGTGTGGTTGATTTAGTTACGGTTGATTTACTTAGAAGCTTTTTTGTAGCTCTTTGAGTCTCAAATGTTTTCACAATATGGAAAAATGAGCTAGCTTAAGGTCTCAAATGTTATCAAAATATGGAAAAATCACCTAGCTTAATGTGGGCGTTGGACTCATGTCATTTTGAGGTGTAAATCAAAAGTTAAAAACGATTTAGTGCGGACATGTCAAGTTGATCAGCTAGTTAAAATGATCATTCTAAACTGATCATTGGTGCTCATTGCGTAAAGGCTTATAAATGAAGCATATTTCATGACATCACACATTTTTGGATGACTTGGGCTCTTGAGCTCTAAATAAAAAGTTAAATAGAATTTAGTGTGGACACGTCAAGTCTAGCACCTAGTTAATGATCATTCTAAACTGATCATTGGTGCTCCTTGAGTAAAGGCTTACAAATGAAGCATAATGCATGGCATCACACATTTTGGGATTGATTGGATTACTTGGTGGCTTTTTCGTAGCTATTTTGGTCATAAATTTTGTCACAGTATAGAAAATTGAGCTACCTTAACGTGGGCATTGGATTCGTGTCATTCTGAACTCTAAATCAAATGTTACGGACAATTTAGGGTAGACATGTGAAATAGATCGGCCGGTTAAAATGATCATTCTAAACCTATCATTCGTGCTCCTTGAGTAAAGGCTTATAAATGAGAAAGACTGCATGGCATAACGTAATATGGGATAGATTGCATTACTTTGAGGCTTTGTCTAGCTTTTTCAATCTCAAATGTTCTAACAATATGGAAAATTGAGCAAGCTTTACTTGGGCTTTGGGTTCGTGTCATCTTGATCTTTAAATAAAAAGTTAAAGAGAATTTAGTGTGGACATGTCAAGTTGAGCGGCTAGTTAAAATAATCATTTTAAACTGATAATTCGTGCTCATTGAGTAAAGTCTTATAAATGAAGCATAATGCAGGGAATCACGCAGTTTAGGATACATTGGATTACTTAGAGGCTTTGTCGTAGTTCTTTTAGTCTCAAATGTTGTCACAATATGGAATATTGAGCTAGCTTAACGTGGGCGTTGTACTCATGTCATTTTGAGCTCTAAATCAAAATTTAAAAACGATTTAGTGCGGACATTTCAAGTTTATCAGCTAGTTAAAATGATCATTCTAAACTGATCATTGGTGCTCATTGAGTCAAGGCTTATAAATGAAGCATATTTCATGACATCACACATTTTTGGATTACTTGGGCTCTTGTGCTCTAAATAAAAATTTAAAGAGAATTTAGTGTGGACATGTCAAGTTGTGAACCTAGTTAAAATGATCATCGTAAACTCATCATTGATGCTCCTTGAGTAAAGGCTTATAAATAAAGCATAATGCATGGTATCACGCATTTTGGGATACATTGGATTACTTAGAGGCTTGGTAGTACCTATTTCGGTCTTAAATTTTATCCCAATATAGAAAATTGAGCTAGCTGAACATGCGTGTTGGATTCGTGTCATTCTGAACTCTAAATCAAAAGTTACAGACGGTTTAGTGTAGACATTTGAAATTGATCGGCGAGTTAAATTAATCATTCTAAACTGATCATTGGTGCTCCTTCAGTACAGGCTTATAAATGAAGCATAATGGATGACATCTCACAGTTTTGGGTACATTGGATTACTTGTAGGCTTTGTCGTACCTTTTTCATTCTCAAATGTTGCCACAATATGGAAAATTGAGCTAGCTTAACGTGGGCGATGGATTCATGTCATATTGAGCTCTAAACAAAAAGTAAAGACGATTTAGTGTGGACATGTCAAGTTGATCGGCCAGTTATAATAATCATTTTAAACTGGTCATTGATGCTCCTTGAGTAAAGGCTTATAAATGAAGCGTAATGCATGACATCATGCATTCTGAGTTAGATTGGATTACTAGGAGGTTTAGTAGTAGCTATTTCAGTCTAAAATGTTGTCACAATATGGGAAATTTAGCTAGCTTAACATGGGAGTTGCATTCATGTCATATTGAGCTCTATATAAAAAGTTAAAGATGATTTACTGTGGACATGTCAAGTTTATCGGCCAGTTACAATAATCATTTTAAACTGATCATTGGTACTCCTTCAGTAATGGGTTATAAATGAACTATACTGTAAGGCATCACACAGTGTGGGATCCATTGGATTACTTCAAAGTTTTGTTATAGCTCTTTTAGTATCAAATGTTGTAACAATATGGAAAATTGAGCTAGTTTAACATGGGTGTTGGACTCATGTCATTCTGAGCTCTAAACCAAAAGTTAAAATACAATTTAGTGTGGACATGTCAAGTTTGATCAGCTAGTAAAACTGATCATTCTAAACTGATCACTTGTGCTCCTTGAGTAAAGCCTTATAAATGAACCATAATGCATTACATTAAGCAGTTTGGGATAGATTGGAAAACTTGGAGGCTTTGTCATAGCTATTTCGTTTTTAATTTTTGTCACAATATAGAAAATTGAGCTAGCTTAACGTATGCGTTGGATTCGTGTTATTCTGAACTCTAAATCAAAAGTTACAGACAATTTAGTGGGGACATGTGAAATTTATCATTCAGTTAAAATCATCATTCTAAACTGATCATTGGTGCTCTTTCAGTGAAGGCTTATAAATGAAATATAATGCATGACATCTCACTGTTTGGGGTACATTGGATTACTTGTAAGCTTTGTCGTAGCTTTTTCATTCTCAAAGTTGTCATAATATGGGAAATTGAGCTATGTTAACGTGGGAGTTGCATTCATGTCATATTGAGGTCTAAATAAAAATTTAAAAACAATCTAGTGTGGACATGTCAAGTTTACCAGGCAGTTATTGGTGCTCCTTGATTAAACGCTTATAAACAAAGCATATTTTATGACATCACAGATTTTTGGATTACTTGGGCTCTTAAGCTCTAAATAAAAAGTCAAAGAGAATTTAGTGTGGACATGTAAAGTTGAGAATGATCATTCTCAACTGATCATTGATGCTCCTTTAGTAAATGACTATAAATGAAGCAGAATGAATGGCATCACGCAATTTGGGATAGATTGCATTAGTTTGAGGCTTTGTCTAGCTCTTTCATTCTCAAATGTTGTAACAATATTGAAAATTGAGCTACCTTAATGTGAGCATTGGATTCGTGTCATCTTGAGCTTTAATTAAAAGTTAAAGAGAATTTAGTGTGGACATGTGAAGTTGGGCAGCTAGTTAAAATGATCATTCTAGACTGGTCATTGGTGCTCCTTGAGTAAAAGCTTATAAATGAAGCATAATGCAGGGCATCACGCAGTTTGGGATACATTGAATTGTTTGGAGGCTTTGTCTTAGTTCTTTTACTCTTAAATGTTGAAACAATATGGAAAATTGAGCTAGCTTAACGTGGGCGTTGGATTCGTGTCATCTTGTGCTTTAAATAAAAAGTTAGAGAGAATTTAGTGTGAACATGGAGAATCTAATTAAAAGGATCATTCTAAATTGATGATTGGTAAAAGCTTATAAATGAAGCATAATGCATGACGTCATGCAGTTTGGGATAGATTGCATTACATTGAGGCTTTGTCTAGCTCTCTCAGGTTCAAATGTTGTTACAAAATGGAAAATTTGGCCAGCTTAATGTGGACATTGGATTCATGTCATCTTGAGCTTTCAATAAAAAGTTAAAGAGAATTTAGTGTGGACATGTCAAGTTGAGCAGCTAGTTAAAATGATCCTTCTAGACTGATCATTGGTGCTCCTTGAGTAAAGGCTTATAAATGAAACATAATGTTGGGCATCGCACAGTTTTGGATACATAGAATTACCTTGAGGCTTTGTCTTAGCTCTTTTAGTATCAGATGTTGTAACAATATGGAATATTGAGGTAGCTTAACGTGGACGTTGGATTCATGTCATCTTGAGCTTTAAATAAAAAGTTAAATAGAATTTGTTGTGGACATGTTAAGATGAGCATCTAATTAAAATGATCATTCTAAACTGATCATTGGTGCTTCTTGAGTAAAGGCTTATAAATGAAGCAGAATGCATGGCATCACATAATTTGGGATAGATTGCATTACGTTGAGGCTTTGTCTAGGTCTTTGAGTCTGAAATGTTGTAATAGTATTGAAAATTGAGCTACCTTAACGTGAGCGTTGGATTCGTGTCATCTTGAGCTTTAGTTAAAAATTTGAAGAGAATTTAATGTGGACATGTCAAGTTGAGCAGGTACTAAAAATGATCAGTCTAAATTGATCATTGGTGCTCCTTGAGTACAACCTTATAAATTAAGCATAATGCATGAGATCAAGCAGTTTGGGATAGATTGGAATACTTGGAGGCTTAGTCATAGCTATTTCGATCTTAAACTTTGTCAAAATATAGAAGATTGAGCTAGCTTAACGTGGGTATTGGATTCGTGTCATTTTGAACTCTATATAACAAGTAATGGACGATTTAGTGCAGGCATGTCAAGTTGGCCCGCCAGTTAAAATGATCATTCTAAACGTATCATTGGTGCTCCTTGAGTAAAGGATTATAAATGAAGCATAATGCATGGCATCACGCAGTTTTTGATAGATTGTATTACTTTGATGCTTTGTCTAGCTCTTTCAGTCTCAAATGTTTTCACAATATGGAAAATTAAGTTAGATTAACGTGGGCATTTGACTCATGTCATCTTGAGCTCTAAATAAAAAGTTAAAGACGAATTAGTGCGGACATGTCAATCTGATTTTCTAGTTAAAATGATCATTCTAAACTGATCATTGGTGCTCCTTGCGTAAAGGCTTATAAATAAAGCATAATGCATAGCATCACGCAGTTTGGGATAGATTGGATTACTTGGAGGCTTTTGTACCTATTTTGGTCTTAAATTTTGTCAAAATATAGAAAATTGAGTTAGCTTATCGTAGGCATTGTATTCGTGTCATTCTGAACTCTAAATTAAAAGTTACGAACGAATTAGTGCGGACATGTGAAGTTGATCGGCCAGGTAAAACGATCATTGTAAACTGGTCGTGGGTGCTCATTGAGTAAAGGCTTATAAAATAAGCATAATGCACGGCATCACACCCTTTTAGATAGATTGCATTACTTTGATGCATTGTCTAGCTCTTTCCGTCTCAAATGTTTTCACAATATGGAAAATTGAGCTAGTTTAACGTGGGCGTTGGATTCATGTCATCTTGAGCTCTAAATTAAAAGTTAAAGAAGATTTAGTGTGGACATGTCAAGTCGACAAGTTAAAATGATTACTCTAAATTGATCATTGGTGCTACTTGAGTAAAAGCTTATATAGTAAGCATAATGCATGACATCACGTATTTTGGAATAGATTGGATTACTTGGAGTCTTTGTCGTAGCTATTCCGGTCATTAATTTTATAAAATTCAGCTGGCTTAATGTGGGCGTTGGATTCGTGTCATTCGGAATTCTAAATCAAAAGTTACGGATGATTTAGTGTGGACATGTCAAATTGATCGGTTAGTTAAAATGATCATTCTAAAATAATCATTGGTGCTCCTTCATTAAAAGATTATAAATGGAGCATAATGCATGGAATCTGGAAGTTTGGGATACATTGGATTTCTGGGAGGCTTTGTCGTAGGTCATCCAATTAAAATGTTGTCACAATATGAAAAGTGGAGCTAGCTTAACATGGGTGTCGGATTCATTTCATTTTGATCTCTAAACAAAAAGTGAACGACGATTTAGTGGAGACATGTCAAGTTGATCAGCTAAATGATTATTCTAAAATGATCATTTGTGCTCGTTAAGTAAAGGCTTATAAATGAAGCATAATGCATGACATCACGCATTTTGAGATAGATTGGATTACTTGGAAGCTTTGTCGTAGCTATTTGGGTCTCAAATTTTGTCACGATATAGAAAAAATTGAGCTACCATAACGTGGGCGTTGGAATTGTATCATTCTGAACTCTAACTCAACAGTTACGGTTTATTTAGTGTGGACATTTGAAATTGATATTCCAGTTAAAATGATCATTCTAAACTGATCTTTGGTGCTCTTTGAGTAAAGTTTATAAATGAAGCATATTGCATGGCATCACGCAATTTGGGAGAGATTGCATTACTTTGAGGCTTTGTCTATATCTTTCAGTCTCAAATGTTGTTACGATATGCAAAATTGAGCAAGCTGAACGCGGGCATTGGATACATGTCATATTGAGCTCTAAAAAAAAGGTTGAAGACGATATATTGTGGCCAGGTCAAAATGACTAACTAGTTAGAATGATCATTCTATACTAATCATTGGTGTTTATTGAGTAATGGCTTATAAATGAAGCATAATGCATGACATTACGTATTTTGGGATGGATTAGATTACTTGGTGGCTTCGTCATTGCTATTTCGGTATAAAATTTTGTCAAAATATAGGAAATTGAGCTAGCTTAATGTGGCATTGGATTCGTCTCGTTTTGAACGATAAATCAAAAGTGAAGAATGATTTGATGTGGACATGTCAAATTGATCGGCCAATTTAAATGATTATTCCAAATTGATCATTATTGCTCCTTGGATAAAGGCTTATAATGAAGCATAATGCATGACATCACGTGGTTTGAGATAGATTGCATTACTTTGAGGCTTTGTCTATCTCTTTCAGTCTCAAATGTTGTCACAATATTGGAAACTGAGCTAGTTTAACGTGGGCGTCGGATTCATGTCATATTGAGCTATAAATGAAAAGCTAAAGAGAATTTAATGTGGACATGTCAAGTTGAGCAGCTAGTTAAAATGATCATTTTAAACTGATCATTGGTGCTCCTTAGGTAAAGGCTTATAAGTGAAGCATAATGCATGGCATCACGCAGTGTGGGATACATTGGATTACTTAGAGGCTTTCTCGTAGCTCTTTCTGTCTGAAATGTTGTCCCAATATGGAAAATTGAACTAGTTTAACGTGGGCATTAGATTCATGTTATTTTGAGCTCTAAATCAAAAGTTATAGACGATTTAGTGCAGTTATGTCAAGTTGATCAGTTAGTTAAAAGACCTTTCTATACGGATCATTGATGCTCCTTGAGTAAAGGCTTGTAAATGAAGCATAATGCACAACATCACGTATTTTTGGGTAGATTGGATTATATGGAGCCTTTCACATAGGTATTTCGGTATTAAATTTTGTCACAACATAGAAAATTGAGCTAGATTAACGTGGGCATTGGATTCATGTCATTTTGAGCTCTAAATCAAAAGTTAAAAACGATTTAGTGCAGATATGCCAAGTTAATCAGCTAGTTAAAATGATCATTCCAAACTGATCATTGGTGCTCCTTGAGTAAATGCTTATAAATGAAGCATAATGCTTGGCATCTCGCAGTTTGGTATACATTGGATTACTTGGAGGCTTTGTCGTGGCTTTTTTCGTTCTCAATGGTTTTCACAATATGGAATATTGACCTAGCTTAAGGTGGGCGTTCAATTCATGTCATCTTGAGCTCTATATAAAAAGTTAAACCTGATTTAGTGTGGATATGTAAAGTTGAATTGGTAGTTAAATGATCATTCTAAACTGATCATTGGTGCTCCTTGAGTAAAGGCTTACAAATAAAGCATAATGCACCACATCACGCATTTTGGGATATATTGGATTACTTGGAGGCTTTGTCATAGCTCTTTTTGTCTCAAATGTTATCACAATATGGAGAATTTAGCTAGCTTAAAATGGGCATTGGATTCATGTCACCTTGAGCTCTAAATGAAAAGTTAAAGATGATTTAGTGTGGATATGTCAAGTTGATCATCTAGTTAAAATGATCATTCTAAACTGATCATTGGTGCTCCTTCAGTAAAGGCTTACAAATGAAGCATTGTATGCCATCATGCATTTGGGGATAGATTGGATTACGTAGAGTCTTTGCTGTAGCTATTTTGGTCTTAAATTTTGTCACAATATAGAAAATTGAACTAGCTTAACGTGGGCGTTAGATTCTTGTCATTATGAACTCTAAATCAGTAGTTACAGACGATTTATTGTGGACATGTGAAATAGATAAGCTAGTTAAAATGATCATTCTAAACTAATCACTAAGGCTCCTTCAGTGAAAGCTTATAAATGAGACATAATGCATGGCATCCTGCATTTTGGGATGCATTGGATTACTTTAAGGCTTTGTCGTACCTTTTTCATTCTCAAATGTTGTCACGATATGGAAAATTGAGCTAGCTTAACATGGCCGTTGGATTCATGTCATATTGAGCTCTAAAAAATAGTTAAAAAAAATTTAGTGTTGACATGTCAAGTTGATCGGCATGTTATAATAATCATTTTAAACTGATCATTGGTGCTCCTTGAGTAAGGGCTTATATATGAAGTATCATGCATGACATCACACATTTTGGAATAGATTGGATTACTGGGAGGCTTAGTCGTAGCTCTTTCAATGTAAAATGTTGTCACAATATAGAAAATTGAGCTAGCTTAACGTAGTAGTTGGATTCATGTCATATTAAGCTCTAAATAAAAAGTTAAAGACGATTTAGAGTGGACATGTCAATTTGATCGGCCAGTTATAATAATTGTTTCAAACTAATCTTTGCTGCTCATGGGTAAAGGCTTATAAATGAAGCATAATGCATGACATCACTCATTTTGGGACAGATTGGATTACTGGGAGGCTTAGTCGTAGCTCTTTCAGTCTAAAATGTTGTCACAATATAGAAAATTGAGCTAGATTAACTTGGGAGTTGGATTCATGACATAATGAGCTCTAAATAAATAGTTAAAAACGATTTAGTACGGACATGTCAAGTCGATCGGTCAGTTATAACAATCATTTTAAACTAATCATTGGTGCTCATTGAGTAAAGGCTTATAAATGAAGCATAATGCATGACATCACACGTTTTGGGATAGATTGGATTATTGGGAGGTTTAGTCGTAGCTCTTTCAGTCTACAATGATGTCACAATATGGAAAGTTGAGCTAGCTTAACTTGGGAATTTGATTGATGTCATATTGAGCTCTGAATCAAATGTTAAAGACGATTTAATTTAGACATATCAAGTTGATCGGTCAGTTATAATAATCATTTTAATATGATCATTGGTGCTTATGAGTAAAGGCTTATAAATGAAGTGTAATGCATGACATCACGCATTTTGGGACAGATTGAATTACTGGAGGCTTAGTTGTAGCTCTTTCAGTCTAAAATGTTGTCACAATATGGAAAATTGAGCTAGCTTAATGGGGGAGTTGGATTCATGTCATATTGAGTTCCAAAAAAAAAGTTAAAGACAATTTAGTTTGGACATGTCAAGTTGATCGGCCAGTTATAACAATCATTTTAAACTGATCAATGGTGCTCTTTGAGTAAATGCTTATAAACGAAGCATAATGCATGAAATCACGCAGTTTGGGATACATTAGATTACTTAGAAGCTTTTTTGTAGCTCTTTGAGTCTCAAATGTTTTCACAATATGGAAAAATGAGCTAGCTTAAGGTCTCAAATGTTATCAAAATATGGAAAAATCACCTAGCTTAATGTGGGCGTTGGACTCATGTCATTTTGAGGTGTAAATCAAAAGTTAAAAACGATTTAGTGCGGACATGTCAAGTTGATCAGCTAGTTAAAATGATCATTCTAAACTGATCATTGGTGCTCATTGCGTAAAGGCTTATAAATGAAGCATATTTCATGACATCACACATTTTTGGATGACTTGGGCTCTTGAGCTCTAAATAAAAAGTTAAATAGAATTTAGTGTGGACACGTCAAGTCTAGCACCTAGTTAATGATCATTCTAAACTGATCATTGGTGCTCCTTGAGTAAAGGCTTACAAATGAAGCATAATGCATGGCATCACACATTTTGGGATTGATTGGATTACTTGGTGGCTTTTTCGTAGCTATTTTGGTCATAAATTTTGTCACAGTATAGAAAATTGAGCTACCTTAACGTGGGCATTGGATTCGTGTCATTCTGAACTCTAAATCAAATGTTACGGACAATTTAGGGTAGACATGTGAAATAGATCGGCCGGTTAAAATGATCATTCTAAACCTATCATTCGTGCTCCTTGAGTAAAGGCTTATAAATGAGAAAGACTGCATGGCATAACGTAATATGGGATAGATTGCATTACTTTGAGGCTTTGTCTAGCTTTTTCAATCTCAAATGTTCTAACAATATGGAAAATTGAGCAAGCTTTACTTGGGCTTTGGGTTCGTGTCATCTTGATCTTTAAATAAAAAGTTAAAGAGAATTTAGTGTGGACATGTCAAGTTGAGCGGCTAGTTAAAATAATCATTTTAAACTGATAATTCGTGCTCATTGAGTAAAGTCTTATAAATGAAGCATAATGCAGGGAATCACGCAGTTTAGGATACATTGGATTACATAGAGGCTTTGTCGTAGTTCTTTTAGTCTCAAATGTTGTCACAATATGGAAAATTGAGCTAGCTTAACGTGGGCGTTGTACTCATGTCATTTTGAGCTCTAAATCAAAATTTAAAAACGATTTAGTGCGGACATTTCAAGTTTATCAGCTAGTTAAAATGATCATTCTAAACTGATCATTGGTGCTCATTGAGTCAAGGCTTATAAATGAAGCATATTTCATGACATCACACATTTTTGGATTACTTGGGCTCTTGTGCTCTAAATAAAAATTTAAAGAGAATTTAGTGTGGACATGTCAAGTTGTGAACCTAGTTAAAATGATCATCGTAAACTCATCATTGATGCTCCTTGAGTAAAGGCTTATAAATAAAGCATAATGCATGGTATCACGCATTTTGGGATACATTGGATTACTTAGAGGCTTGGTAGTACCTATTTCGGTCTTAAATTTTATCCCAATATAGAAAATTGAGCTAGCTGAACATGCGTGTTGGATTCGTGTCATTCTGAACTCTAAATCAAAAGTTACAGACGGTTTAGTGTAGACATTTGAAATTGATCGGCGAGTTAAATTAATCATTCTAAACTGATCATTGGTGCTCCTTCAGTACAGGCTTATAAATGAAGCATAATGGATGACATCTCACAGTTTTGGGTACATTGGATTACTTGTAGGCTTTGTCGTACCTTTTTCATTCTCAAATGTTGCCACAATATGGAAAATTGAGCTAGCTTAACGTGGGCGATGGATTCATGTCATATTGAGCTCTAAACAAAAAGTAAAGACGATTTAGTGTGGACATGTCAAGTTGATCGGCCAGTTATAATAATCATTTTAAACTGGTCATTGATGCTCCTTGAGTAAAGGCTTATAAATGAAGCGTAATGCATGACATCATGCATTCTGAGTTAGATTGGATTACTAGGAGGTTTAGTAGTAGCTATTTCAGTCTAAAATGTTATCACAATATGGGAAATTTAGCTAGCTTAACATGGGAGTTGCATTCATGTCATATTGAGCTCTATATAAAAAGTTAAAGATGATTTACTGTGGACATGTCAAGTTGATCGGCCAGTTACAATAATCATTTTAAACTGATCATTGGTACTCCTTCAGTAATGGCTTATAAATGAACTATACTGTAAGGCATCACGCAGTGTGGGATCCATTGGATTACTTCAAAGTTTTGTTATAGCTCTTTTAGTATCAAATGTTGTAACAATATGGAAAATTGAGCTAGTTTAACATGGGTGTTGGACTCATGTCATTCTGAGCTCTAAACCAAAAGTTAAAATACAATTTAGTGTGGACATGTCAAGTTTGATCAGCTAGTAAAACTGATCATTCTAAACTGATCACTTGTGCTCCTTGAGTAAAGCCTTATAAATGAACCATAATGCATTACATTAAGCAGTTTGGGATAGATTGGAAAACTTGGAGGCTTTGTCATAGCTATTTCGTTTTTAATTTTTGTCACAATATAGAAAATTGAGCTAGCTTAACGTATGCGTTGGATTCGTGTTATTCTGAACTCTAAATCAAAAGTTACAGACAATTTAGTGGGGACATGTGAAATTTATCATTCAGTTAAAATCATCATTCTAAACTGATCATTGGTGCTCTTTCAGTGAAGGCTTATAAATGAAATATAATGCATGACATCTCACTGTTTGGGGTACATTGGATTACTTGTAAGCTTTGTCGTAGCTTTTTCATTCTCAAAGTTGTCATAATATGGGAAATTGAGCTATGTTAACGTGGGAGTTGCATTCATGTCATATTGAGGTCTAAATAAAAATTTAAAAACAATCTAGTGTGGACATGTCAAGTTTACCAGGCAGTTATTATAATCATTTTAAACTGATCATTGGTGCTCCTTGATTAAACGCTTATAAACAAAGCATATTTTATGACATCACAGATTTTTGGATTACTTGGGCTCTTAAGCTCTAAATAAAAAGTCAAAGAGAATTTAGTGTGGACATGTAAAGTTGAGAATGATCATTCTCAACTGATCATTGATGCTCCTTGAGTAAATGACTATAAATGAAGCAGAATGAATGGCATCACGCAATTTGGGATAGATTGCATTAGTTTGAGGCTTTGTCTAGCTCTTTCATTCTCAAATGTTGTAACAATATTGAAAATTGAGCTACCTTAATGTGAGCATTGGATTCGTGTCATCTTGAGCTTTAATTAAAAGTTAAAGAGAATTTAGTGTGGACATGTGAAGTTGGGCAGCTAGTTAAAATGATCATTCTAGACTGGTCATTGGTGCTCCTTGAGTAAAAGCTTATAAATGAAGCATAATGCAGGGCATCACGCAGTTTGGGATACATTGAATTGTTTGGAGGCTTTGTCTTAGTTCTTTTACTCTTAAATGTTGAAACAATATGGAAAATTGAGCTAGCTTAACGTGGGCGTTGTATTCGTGTCATCTTGAGCTTTAAATAAAAAGTTAGAGAGAATTTAGTGTGAACATGGAGAATCTAATTAAAAGGATCATTCTAAATTGATGATTGGTAAAAGCTTATAAATGAAGCATAATGCATGACGTCATGCAGTTTGGGATAGATTGCATTACATTGAGGCTTTGTCTAGCTCTCTCAGGTTCAAATGTTGTTACAAAATGGAAAATTTGGCCAGCTTAATGTGGACATTGGATTCATGTCATCTTGAGCTTTCAATAAAAAGTTAAAGAGAATTTAGTGTGGACATGTCAAGTTGAGCAGCTAGTTAAAATGATCCTTCTAGACTGATCATTGGTGCTCCTTGAGTAAAGGCTTATAAATGAAACATAATGTTGGGCATCGCACAGTTTTGGATACATAGAATTACCTTGAGGCTTTGTCTTAGCTCTTTTAGTATCAGATGTTGTAACAATATGGAATATTGAGGTAGCTTAACGTGGACGTTGGATTCATGTCATCTTGAGCTTTAAATAAAAAGTTAAATAGAATTTGTTGTGGACATGTTAAGATGAGCATCTAATTAAAATGATCATTCTAAACTGATCATTGGTGCTTCTTGAGTAAAGGCTTATAAATGAAGCAGAATGCATGGCATCACATAATTTGGGATAGATTGCATTACGTTGAGGCTTTGTCTAGGTCTTTGAGTCTGAAATGTTGTAATAGTATTGAAAATTGAGCTACCTTAACGTGAGCGTTGGATTCGTGTCATCTTGAGCTTTAGTTAAAAATTTGAAGAGAATTTAATGTGGACATGTCAAGTTGAGCAGCTACTAAAAATGATCAGTCTAAATTGATCATTGGTGCTCCTTGAGTACAACCCTATAAATTAAGCATAATGCATGAGATCAAGCAGTTTGGGATAGATTGGAATACTTGGAGGCTTAGTCATAGCTATTTCGATCTTAAACTTTGTCAAAATATAGAAGATTGAGCTAGCTTAACGTGGGTATTGGATTCGTGTCATTTTGAACTCTATATAACAAGTAATGGACGATTTAGTGCAGGCATGTCAAGTTGGCCCGCCAGTTAAAATGATCATTCTAAACGTATCATTGGTGCTCCTTGAGTAAAGGATTATAAATGAAGCATAATGCATGGCATCACGCAGTTTTTGATAGATTGTATTACTTTGATGCTTTGTCTAGCTCTTTCAGTCTCAAATGTTTTCACAATATGGAAAATTAAGTTAGATTAACGTGGGCATTTGACTCATGTCATCTTGAGCTCTAAATAAAAAGTTAAAGACGAATTAGTGCGGACATGTCAATTTGATTTTCTTGTTAAAATGATCATTCTAAACTGATCCTTGGTGCTCCTTGCGTAAAGGCTTATAAATAAAGCATAATGCATAGCATCACGCAGTTTGGGATAGATTGGATTACTTGGAGGCTTTTGTACCTATTTTGGTCTTAAATTTTGTCAAAATATAGAAAATTGAGTTAGCTTATCGTAGGCATTGTATTCGTGTCATTCTGAACTCTAAATTAAAAGTTACGAACGAATTAGTGCGGACATGTGAAGTTGATCGGCCAGGTAAAACGATCATTGTAAACTGGTCGTGGGTGCTCATTGAGTAAAGGCTTATAAAATAAGCATAATGCATGGCATCACACCCTTTTAGATAGATTGCATTACTTTGATGCATTGTCTAGCTCTTTCCGTCTCAAATGTTTTCACAATATGGAAAATTGAGCTAGTTTAACGTGGGCGTTGGATTCAGGTCATCTAGAGCTATAAATAAAAATTTGAAAACGATTTAGTATGGACCATTCAAGTTCATCAGCTATTTAAAATGATCATCCTAAACTGATCATTAGTGCTCATTGAGTAAAGGGTTATAAATGAGGCATAATGCACGACATCACGTAGTTGGGGATAGATTGGATTACTTGGAGGATTTTTCGTATCTATTTCAGTCTTAAATTTTGTCACAATATAGAAATGGAGTTAGCTTAACGTGGGCGCTTGATTTGTGTCATTATGACATCTAAATCAACAGTTATGAACGATTCAGTGTGGACATGTCAAGTTGATCGGCCAGTTAAAATGACCATTCTAAATTGGTCATTGGTGCTCATTGAGTAAAGGCTTATAAATTAATCCTAATGCATGACATCACGCAGTTTGGGATAGATTGCATTACTTTAATGCTTTGTCTAGTTCTTTCAGTGTCATATGTTTTCAATACATTGAATTTTGAGCTAACTTAACGTGGGCATTGGATTCATGTCATCTTGAGCTCTAAATAAAAATTTAAAAATGATATAGTGGAGACATGTCAAGGTTATCAGTTAGTTAAAATAATCATTATAAACTGATCATTGGTGCTCTTTGAGTAAATTTTTATAAATTAAACATAATGCATGGCATCACGCAGTTTGAGATAGATTGAATACTTGGAGGCTGGGTCATAGCTATTTTAATATCAAATTTTGTCACAATGTAGAAAATTGAGATAGCTTAACATGGGTGTTGGATTCGTGTAATTTTGAAATCTAAATAAAAAGTTTGAGACAATTTAGTGCGGACATGTTAAAATGATCAGCTAGTTCAAATATTCATTCTAAACTGATCATTGGTTCTCCTTGAGTAAAGGGTTATAAATTAAGCGTAATGCATGGCATCATGCTGTTTGTGATAGATTGAATTGCTTGGAAGCTTTGTCATAGCTACTTTGGTCTTAAATTTTGGCACAATATAGAAAATTGAGTTAGCTTAACGTGGGTGCTGGATTCGTGTCATTCAGACCTCTAAATAAAAGTTATGCACGACTTAGTGCGGAAATGTCAAGTTGATCGGCCAGTTAAAATGATGATTCTAAACTGGTCATTGGTGCTCCTTGGCTAAAGGCTTATAACTAAAGCATAATGCATGACATCACACAATTTGGGATAGTTTGCATTACTTTGATGCTTTGTCTACTTCTTTCAGTGTCAAATGTTTTCACAATATGGAAATTTGAGCTAGTTTAACGTGGGGGTTGGATTCATGTCATTTTGAGCTCTAAATAAAAAGTTAAAGAGGATTTGGTGCGGACATGTCAAGTTGATCGGACAATTAAAATGATCATTCTAAACTGGTCATTGGTGATCCTTGAGAAAAGGCTTATAAGTGAAGCATAATGTATGATATCACGCAGTTTGGGATATATTGCATTATAGTGATGCTTTGTCAATCTCTTTTAGTGTCAAATGTTTCACAATATGGAAATTTGAGCTAGCTTAAAGTGGGTGTTGGATACATGTCATTTTAAGCTCTAAATAAAAAGTTAAAGACGATTTAGTGCGGACATGTCAAGTTGATCAACTTATTAAAATGATCATTCTAAAGTCCACATTGGCTCTCATTGAGTAAAAGCTTATAAATGAAGCATAATGCACAGCGGCACAAAGTTTGGGATAAATTGTATTACTTGGAGGCTTTGTCATAGCTATTTTATTCTTAAATTTTGTCACAATAGAGAAAATTGAGCTAGCTTAACGTGGGTGTTGGATTCATGTGATTTTTAGCTCTAAATAAAAAATTAAAGACTATTTAGAGCGGCCATGTCAAGGTTATCATCTATTTAAAATGATCATTCCTAATTGATCATTCCAAATTGATCATTCCAAATTGATCATTGGTGCTCATTGAGTAAAGGCTTATAAATGAAGCATAATGCATAGCATAATGCAGTTTGGAAGCGATTTGATTACTTGGAGGCTTTGTCATTGCTATTTCGATTTAAAATTTTGTCACAATATAGAAAATTGAGCTAGCTTAGCGTTTGTGTTGGATTCGTTTCATTTTTAACTCTAAATTAAAAGTAACAAACGGTTAGTGCGGACATGTCAAGTTGATCGGCCAGTTAAAATGATAATTCTAAACTGATCATTGGTGCTCCTTGAGTAAAGCCTTATAAATGAAGCATAATGCATGAGATCACACAGTTTGGGATAGATTGGATTACTTGGGGACTTGTTGAAGCTATTTTGGTATTACATTTTTTTACAATATAGAAAATCGAGTTACCTTAACGTGGGCGTTGGATTCGTGTCATTCAGACCTCTTAATCAAAAGTTATGAACGATTTAGTGAGGATATGTCAAGTTGATCGGCCAATTAAAATAATCATTCTAAACGTGTCATTGGTGCTCCGTTAGTAAAGGCTTACCAATGAAGCATAATGCATGACATCACACAATTTGAGATAGATTGCATTACTTTGATGCTTTGTCTACCTATTTCAGTGTCAAATGTTTTCACAATATGGAAAATTGAGCAAGTTTACTGTGGGCGTTGGATTCATGTCATCTTGAGCTCTAAATAAAAAATTAAAGATGGTTTAGTACAGATATGTCAAGGTTATTGGTTAGTTAAAATGATCTTTCTAAAGCGATCATTAGTGCTCATTATGTAAAGGTGTATAAATAAAGCATAATGCATAGCATAATGCAGTTTGGAAGCGATTTGATTACTTGGAGGCTTTGTCATTGCTATTTCGATCTTAAATTTTGTCCCAATATAGAAAATTGGCTAGCTTAGCATTTGTGTTGGATTCGTTTCATTTCTAACTCTAAATTAAAAGTAACGAACGGTTAGTGCGGACATGTCAAGTTGATCGGCCAGTTAAAATGATAATTCTAAACTGATCATTGGTGCTCCTTGAGTAAAGCCTTATAAATGAAGCATAATGCATGAGATCACACAGTTTGGGATAGATTGGATTACTTGGGGACTTGTTGAAGCTATTTCGGTATTACATTTTGTTACAATATAGAAAATCGAGTTACCTTGTGGGCGTTGGATTCGTGTCATTCGGACCTCTTAATCAAAAGTTATGAACGATTTAGTGAGGATATGTCAAGTTGATCGGCCAATTAAAATAATCATTCTAAACGTGTCATTGGTGCTCCATTCGTAAAGGCTTACCAATGAAGCATAATGCATGACATCACACAATTTGAGATAGATTGCATTACTTTGATGCTTTGTCTACCTATTTCAGTGTCAAATGTTTTCACAATATGGAAAATTGAGCAAGTTTACTGTGGGCGTTGGATTCATGTCATCTTGAGCTCTAAATAAAAAATTAAAGATGGTTTAGTACAGATATGTCAAGGTTATTGGTTAGTTAAAATGATCTTTCTAAAGCGATCATTAGTGCTCATTATGTAAAGGCGTATAAATAAAGCATAATGCATAGCATAATGCAGTTTGGAAGCGATTTGATTACTTGGAGGCTTTGTCATTGCTATTTCGATCTTAAATTTTGTCCCAATATAGAAAATTGAGCTAGCTTAGCGTTTGTGTTGGATTCGTTTCATTTCTAACTCTAAATTAAAAGTAACGAACGGTTAGTGCGGACATGTCAAGTTGATCGGCCAGTTAAAATGATAATTCTAAACTGATCATTTAGTGCAGACATGTCAAGTTGATGGGCCTGATAAAATGATCATTAAACTGATTTTCAGTGCTCCTTGAGTAAAGGCTTATAAATAAAGCGTAATGAATGGCATGACACAGTTTCGGATAGATTGGATTGATTAGAGGCTTTGTCATACCTATTTTGTTGTTAAATTTTTTCTCAATATAGAAAATTGAGTTAGCTTAACGTGGGTGTTGGATTCGTGTCATTCTAACATCTAAATCAAAAGTTGTGGACGATTTATTGAGGACATGTCAAGTTAATCGGCTAGCTAAAATGATCATTCTAAACTTGTCATTGGTGCTCCTTGAGTAAAGGCTTATAAATGAAGCATAATGCATGGCATCACGTAGTTTGGGATAGATTGGATTACTTGGAGGCTTTTTCGTAGCTATTTCAATCTTTTTTTTCACAATATAGAAAATTGAGTGAGCTTAACGTGGGCGTTTGATTTGTGTCATTCTGACCTCTAAATCAGTAGTAATGGACGGTTTAGTGTGGACATGTCAAGTTGATCAGACAGTTAAAATGATCATTCTAAACTGGTCATTGGTGCTTCTTGAGTAAAGGCTTATAAATGAAGCATAATGCATGGCATCTTGCCGTTAGGAATAGATTGCATTACTTTGATGCTTTGTCGTAGCTAATTCAGTCTAAAATGTTGTAACAGTATAGAAAATTGAGCTAGCTTAACGTGGGCGTTGGATTCATGTCATCTGGAGCTCTAATTAAAAATTAAAACACTATTTAGTGCGGACATACAAAGTTGGTCAGCCAATTAAAATGATCATTCTAAACTGATCATTGGTGCTCGTTGAGTTTAAGCTTATAAATTAAGCATAATGCATTGCATCACGCAATTTGGGATAGATTGGATTGCTTGGATGTTTTGTCGTTGCTATTTTGGTTTATAATTTTTTTAAAAATATAGAAAATTGAGCTAGCTTAACGTGGGTGTTGTATTCGTATTATTCTGAACTCTAAATCAAATGTTACGGACGATTTAGTGCGGATATATCAAATTGATTGGCCAGTTAAAATGATCATTCCAAACTGATCATTGGTACTCTTTAAGTAAAGGCTTATTAATGAAGCATAAAGCATGGCATCACGCCCTTACGGATACATTAGATTTCTTGGAGGCACTGTCGTAGCTCTTTTAGTGTCAAATGTTGTTACAATATTGAAAATATAGCCAGCTTACCGTGGGCGTTGGGTTCGTATAAATCTGAACTCTAAATCAAAAGTTACGGACGATTTAGTGTGGACAAGTCAAGTTGATCGACCAGTTAAAATGATCATTCCAAACAGATCATTGGTGCTCCTTGAGTAAAGGCTTATAAATGAATCATAATGCATGGCATCGCGCAGTTTGGTATACATAGGATGACTTGGAGGCTTAGTAGTAGCTCTTTCAGTCTCAAATATTATCACCATATGGAAAATTGAGCTAGTAACGTGGGCAATGGACTCATGTCATTTCTGAGCTCTAAATTAACAGTTAAAGACGATTTAGTGCGGACATGTCAAGTTGATCGGCAAGTTAAAATGATCATTCTTGACTTATCATTGGTGCTCCTTGACTAAAGGCTTATAAATAACGCATATACAATGCATCACGCAGTTTCAAATGGATTGCTATACTTGGAGGCCTTTGTGTAGCTATTTCGGTGTTAATTTTTGTAACAATATAGAACATTGAGTTAGCTTAACGTGGGTGTTGGATTCGTGTCATTATGAACTCTAAATCAAAAGTTACATATGATTTTGTGCGGACATTTCTAGATGATCGGCCAGTTAAAATGATCATTCTAAACTAATCATTGGTGCTCCTTGAGTAAAGGCTTTTAAATGAAGCATAATGCCTAGCATCACGAAGTTTTGAATATATTGGATTACTTGAAGGAGTTTTAATAGCTCTTGCAGTCTCAAATGTTGTCACAATATGGAAAATTGAGCAAGTTTAACGTGGGCGTTGGACTCGTGCCATTTTGAACTCTAAATCAAAAGTTATTGATGATTTCATGCGGAAATGTCAAGTTGATCGGCCTGTTAAAATGATCATTCTAAACTAATCATTGGTGCTCCTTGAGTAAAGGCTTATAAGTGAAACATAATGCATGACATCACGCAGTTTGGGATACATTGAATTACTTAGACGTTTTGTCGTTGCTCTTTCAGTCTAAGATGTTGTCACAATATAGAAAATTGAGCTAGCTTAACGTGGGCGTTGTACTCGTGTCATTCTGAACACTAATTCAAAAGTTACGGACGATTTAGTGCGGAATAGTCAAGTTGATCGGCCAGTTACAATGATCATTCTAAACTCATAATTGGTGCTCCTTGAGTAAATGCTTATAAATGAAGCACAATGTGTGGCATCACGCAGTTTGGGATAGATTGTATTACTTGAACGCTTTGTCGTAGTTATTTCAGTCTCAAATGTCATTACAATATAGAAAATTGAGCTAGCATAACGTGGTCACTGGATTTATGTAATTCCGAACTCTAAATCAAAAGTTATGGACGATATAGTGCGGACATGTCAAGTTGATCGGCCAGTTAAAATGATCATTGGTGCTCCTTGAGTAAAGTCTAATAAATGAAGCATAATGCATGGTTTCACGCATGTACATTGGATTACTTGGAGGTTTTTTCGTATCTCTTTCAATCTCAAGTGGTCACAATATGGAAAATTGAGCTAACTTAAAGTGGTAGTTGGACTCATGTTATTTTGAATGGTTCTTCTTGGGTAAAGTAATAAATGTGGCGTAATGTATGGCATCACACATTTTTGGATAGATTGGATTACATGGAGGCTTTGTTGTAGCTATATCGCTGTTAAATTTTGTAAAATTATAGAAACTTGAGCTATATTAACGTGGGCATTGCATTCATGTCATTTTGCACTCTAAATCAAAAGTTACAAATGATTTAGTGCGGACATGTCAAGTTGATCAGCTAGTTGACATAATGATTCTAAAATGATCACTGGTGCTCCTTGAGTAAAGTCTTATAAATGAAGCATAATCCATGTCTTCACGCAGTTTTGGATACATTGAATTACGTGGAGGCTTTATCGTAGCTCTTTCAGTCTCAAATGTGTCACACTATGGAAAATTGCTTAACGTGGCTTTGGATCCATGTCATTCTGAACTCTAAATCAAAAGTTATGGACGAGTTATTGCGGACAAGTCAACTTGATCTCCCAGTTAAAATGATCATTCTAAACTGATCATTGGTGTTCTTAAGTAAAGACTTATAAATGAAGCATAATGCGTGACATCACATAGTTTGGGATAGATTGGATTACTTGGAGGCTTTGTCGTAGCTATTTGGGTCTTAAATTTTTCAAAACATAAAAACTTGAGGTAGCCTAACGTGGCGTTGGATTCGTGTCATTCTGAACTCTAAATTAAAAGTTACGGATAATTTAGTTCGGACATGTGAAGTTGATCGGCCAGTTAAAATGATCATCCTAAATTGATCATTCGTGCTCCTTGAGTAAAGGCTTATAAATGAAGCATAATGCATAGCATCACGCAGTTTGGAATACATTTGATTACTTGGAGGTTTTATCGTAGCTCTTTCAGACTGAAATGTTGTTAGAATACGGTAAATTCAGCTAGCTTAACGTGGGCATTAGACTAATGTCATTTTGAGCTCTGAATCAAAACTCAAAGACGATTTAGTGCGGACATGTAAGTTGATCAGCTAGTTTGAATGATCATTCTAAACTGATCAGTGGTGCTCCTTGAGAAAAGGCTTATCAATGTAGCACAATGTATGGCATCATGCAGTTTGGAATAGATTGGATTACTTGGAGGCTTTGTCGTAGATATATCAGTCTTAAATTTTGTAAAAATATTGGAAATTGAGCTACATTAATGTGGGCATTGCATTTGTGTCATTTTGAACTCTAAATCAAAAGTTATGGATGATTTAGTGTGGACATGTCAAGTTGATTGGCCAGTTAAAATGATCATTCTAAAATGATCATTCTAAAATGATCATTGGTGCTTCTTGAGTAAAGGATTATAAATGAAGTATAATGCATGACATCACACAGTTTGGGATAGATTGGATTACTTGGAGGCTTTGTCGTAGCTATTTCGGTTTAAAATTTTTCATGATATAAAAAATTAAGGTAGCTTAATTTGGCTTTGGATTCGTGTCATTGTGAACTCTAAATCAAAAGTTACAAACGATTTAGTGCAAACATGTCAAGTTGATCGGCCAGTTAAAATCATCATTCTAAACTGATCATTGGTGCTCTTTGAGTAAAAGCTTATCAATGAGGTATAATGGATGGCATCACCCAGTTTGGAATACAATGGATTACTTAGAGGCTTTTTCGAAGCTATTTCGGTCTTAAAGTTTTTCACGATTTTAGAAATTGAGGTAGATTAACGTGGCGTTGGATTCATGTTATTCCAAAACTCTAAATCAAAAGTTACGGATGATTTAGTGCGGACATGTCAAGTTGATCGGCCAGTTAAAATGATTATTCTAAACTGAATATTAGTGCTCTATGAGTAAAGGCTTATGAATGAGGTATAATGCATGGCATCACGCAGTTCGTAATACAACGGATTACTTGGAGGCTTTATCGTTGCTCTTTCAGACTCAAATGTTGTCAAAATACGGAAAATTCATCTAGCTAAACGTGGGTGATGGACTCATGTCATTTTGAGCTATAAAAAAAGTTAAAGTCGATTTAGTGTGGATATGTCAAGTTCTTCAGCTAATTAAAATGATCATTTTAAACTGATCATTGGTGCTCCTAAGTAAAGACTTATAAATGAAGCATAATGCATGACCTAACACAGTTTTGGATAGGTTGGATTTCTTATAGGCTTTTTCGTAATAAAAAAATATAGGTAGCTTAACGTGGCGTTGACTTCTTGTCATTTTGAACTCTAAATCAAAAGTAACGGATGATTTTGTGCTGACATAACAAGTTGATCGGCATGTTAAAATGATCATTCTAAAATTATAATTGGTGCTCATTAAGTAAAGGATTATAAATGAGGTGCTCATGGCATCACACAGCTTGAAATACATTGGAGTACTTGGAGGTTTTATTGTAGCTCTTTTAGTCTCAAATGTAGTTACAATATGGAAAATTAACCTAGCTTAACGTGGGCGTTGGACTCATGTCATGTTGAGCTGTAAATCAAAACTTAAAGACATTTTGAGCTCTAAATCAAAACTTAAAGACAATTTAGTGCAGACTTGTAAATTGATCAGCTAGTTTAAATGATCATTCTAAACTGATCATTGGTGCTCTTTGAGTAAAGCCTAATAAATGTAGCATAATGTATGGCATCACGCAGTTTGGGATAGATTGGATTACTTGGAGGCTTTGTCATAGCTATATCGGTCTTAAATTTTGTCACAATGTTGAAAATTGAGCTAGCTTAAAGTGGGCATTGGATTCGTGTCACTTTGAACTCTAAATCAAAAGTTACAAATGATATAGTGTGTACATGTCAAGTTGATCGGCCAGTTAAAATGATCATTCTAAATTGACCATTGGTGCTCCTTGAGTAAAGGCTTATAAATGAAGCATAATGCATGTCATCACCTAGTTTGGGATACATTGATTTACTTGGAGGCTTTGTTGTAGCTCTTTCAGTCTCAAATGTTGTCACAATATGGAAAATTCATCTAGCTTAACATCGTAGGATTCATGCCATTTTGAACTCTAAATCAAAAGTTACGAACGATTTATGGCGGACATTTCAACTTGATCGAGCAGTTAAAATGATCAATTATTAGTGCTCTTTGAGTAAAAGCTTATAAATAAAGCATAATAAATGGTATCACACAGTTTTGGATCGATTGGAATACTTGGAGGCTTTGTCGTAGCTATTCTGGTCTTAATTTTTGTAACAATATATAAAATTCAACTAGCTTAATGTGGGCTTTGGATTCGTGTCATTTTCAACTCTAAATCATTAGTTATGGATGAANAAGGATAATGCATGGCATCATGAAGTTTGGGATATATTGGATTATTTTGAGGCTTTGTCGTAGCTCTTTTAGTCTCAAATGTTCTCAGAATTTAGAAAATTGGGCTTGCTTAACGTGGGCAATGTATTCATCTCATTTTGAGCTCTAAATTAAAAGTTAAAGACAATTTAGTGTGCACGTGTCAAGTTGATCAGCTTAGTTAAAATGATCATTCTAAACTGATCATTGCTGATCATTGAGTAAAGGCGTATAAATAAAGCATAATTCATTGCATCACGCAGTTTGGGATAGATTAGATTACCTAGAGTGTTTGTCATGGCTATTCTAGTCTTAAATTTAGTGAGAATATTGAAAATTGAGCTAGCTTAACGTAGGCGTTGAATTCGTGCCATTATTAACTCTAAATAAAAGTTACGGACAATTTAGTGCGTACATATCAAGTTGATCGGCCAGTAAGAACGAACATTCTAAACTGATGATTGGTGCTCCCTGAGTAAAAGCTTATAAATAAAACATAATCAATGGCATCGCGCAATTCGGAATAGATTGGATTACTTGGAGGCTTTGTCGTAGCTCTTTCAGTCTCAAATATTGTCACAATATGGAATCTTGAGCTATTTAACGTTGACGTTGGATTTTTGTCATTCCGAACTCTAAATAAAAAGTTACGGATGCTTTAGTGCGGACATGTCAAGTTGATCGGCTAATTAAAATGATCATTCTAAACTGATCATTGGTGCTCCTTGAGTAAATGCTATTTCGGTTTTAAATTTTGTCTCAATATAGAAAGCTAGCTTAACATGGGCGTTGGATTAATGTTGTTCCGAAATCTAAATCAAAAGTTACGCACAATTTAGTGCGTACATGTCAAGTTGATCGGAGAGTTGAAATGAACATTCTAAACTAATCATTGGTGATCCTTGAGTAAATGCTTATAAATAAAGCACAATCCATGGCACCACACAGTTTGTAATAGATTGGATTACTTGGAGGCTTTGTCGTACTTCTTTCAGTCTCAAATATTGTCATAATATGGAATATTGAGCTAACTTAACGTGAGTGTTGGATTCATGTTATTTTGAACACTAAATTAAAAGCTAAAGATGATTTAGTGCGGACATTTCAACTTCATCTGCTAGTTAAAATGATCATTTTAAACTGATCATTGGTGCTCATAGAGTAAAGGTGCATAAATGAAGCATAATGTATGGAATCACAAAGTTTAGGATAGAATGGAATACTTGCAGGCTTTGTAGTAGCCATTTTGGTCTTACATTTTCTCACAATATAAAAATTGAGCTAGCATTACTTGGGCGTTGGATTCGTGTCATTCTGAAATGTAAATCAAAAGTTACGTACGATTTAGTGTGGACATGTCAAGTTGATCGGCCAGTTAAAATAAACATTCTAAACTGATCATTCGTGATTATTGAGCAAAGGTTTAAAAATGAAGGATAATGCATGGCATCACGCAGGTTGGGATATATTGGATTACTTTGAGGCATTGTCGTAGCTCTTTCAGTCTCAAATGTTGTCACAATATGGAAAATTAAGCTAGATTAACGTGACCGTTGGATTCATCTCATTTTGAGCTCTAAATTAGAAGTTAAAGACGCTTTAGTGCGGAAATGTCAAGTTGATCAGCTAGTGAAAATGACCATTCTAAACTGATCATTGGTGCTCATTGAGTAAAGGCGTATAAATGAAGCATAATGCATGGCATTACACAGTTTGGGATATATTAGATTACTTGGAGGATTTGTCGTAGCTATTTTGGTTTTCAATTTTGTCACAATATAGAAATTGAGCTAGATTCACTTGGGCGTTGGAATTGTCTCATTCCGAAATGTAAATCAAAAGTTACAAACGATTTTGTGTGGACATATCAAGTTGATCGGCTGTTAAAATGATCATTTTAAATTTATCATTGGTGCTCATTGAGTAAAGGCTTATTAATGAAGCACAATGCATGGCATCACGCAGTTGGCAATAGATTCAATTACTTGGAGGCTTTGTCTATAGCTCTTGTAGTCCTAAATTTTGAAACAATAGAGACAATTGAGCTAGCTTAACGTGGGTGTTAGATTCGTGGCATTCTGAGCGCTTAATCAAAAGTTACAGATGATTTTGTCGGACATGTCAAGTTGAGCGGCAAGTTAAAATGATAATTTTGAATTGATCATTGGTGCTCACTGAGTAAAAGCTTATTGATGAAGCATAATTCATGGCATCAAGCAGTTTGCGATAGATTGGAATACTTGGAGGCTTTGTCGTAGCTATTTCTGCCTTATAAATTTTCACAATATAGAAAATCGGGCTAGATTAACATGGGCGTTGGATTCGTGTCATTCGGAGCTTTGGGAAGTTATGGACGATTTTGTGTGGACATGTAAACTTATCATTTGGGAAGTTCAAATGATTATTCTAAACTTATCATTGGTGCTCATTGAGTAAAGGCTTATTAATGAAGCATAATTTGTGGCATCACGCAGTTAGCGATAGATTTGATTACTTTTAGGCTTTGTCATAGCTATTTAAGTCTTAAATTTTTTTACAATAGAGAAAATTGAGCTAGCTTAACGTGGGCATTGGATTCACGTCATTTTGAGCTCTCAATCAAAAGTAACAGATGATTTTGTGTGTAAATGTCAAGTTTACCAGTGAGTGAAAATGATCATTCTAAACAGATCATTGGTTCTCATGGAGTATTGGCTTATTAATGAAGAAAAATGTGTGGCATCACGCATTTTGCGATAGATTCGATAATTTGGAGGCTTTGCAATAGCTATTTCTGTTCTAAATTTTTTCACAATATAGAAAGTTGAGCTAGCTTAAAGTGGGCATTGATTCGTGTTATTGTGAGCTCAAAATCAAACGTTACAGCCCATTTAGTGCGGACAAGTCAAGTTGATCAGCCAATTAAAATGATCGTTCTAAACTGATCATTTGTGCTCATTGAGTAAAGGCTTATTAATGAAGCATAATGCATGGAATCACGAAGTTAGCGATAGATTCAATTACTTGGAGGCTTTGCCGTAGCTATTTTTGCCTTAAATTTTGTAACACTAGAGAAAATTGAGGTAGCTTAACGTGGGCCTTGGATTCGTATCATTTGGAGCTCTGAATCAAAAGTTACGGCCGATTTTGTGTGGACATGTCAAGTTGATTGGCAAGTTAAAATGATAGTTCTAAACTTATCATTGGTTCTCATTGATTAAAGGCTTAATAATGAAGCATAATGCATGTTATCAAGCATTTTGCGATAAATTGGATTACTTTGAGGCTTTATCATAACTATTTCAGTCATAATTTTTTCACAATATAGAAAATTGAGCTAGCTTAACGTGGGCATTGGATTCGTGTCATTCTGAGCTCTGAATAAAAAAGTTATGGACGATTTTTTGTGTACATGTCAAGTTGATCGGCCAGTTCAAATGACTATTCTAAACTTATCATTGATGCTCATTGAGAAAAGGCTTATTAATGAAACATAATGTGTGGCATCTTGCAATTAGCGATAGATTCGATTACTTTGATGATTTGTCGTAGCTATTGTAGTCTTAAATTTTATCATAATAGAGAAAATTGAGTTAGCTTAACGTGGGCACTGGATTTACCTCATTTTGAGCTCTGAATCAAAAGCTACAGCCTATTTAGTGCGGAAAAGTCAAGTTGATCGTCCAGTTAAAATGATCATTCTAAACTGATCATTGGTGCTCATTGAGTAAATGTTTATTAATGAAGAATAATGTGCGGCATCACGCAGTTTGCGATAGATTTGATGACTTGGAGGCTTTGTTGTAGCTATTTAAGTTCTAAATTTTGTTACAATATAGAAAATTAAGCTAGCTTATCGTGGCCGTTGGATTCGTATCATTTCGAGCTCTGAATCAGATGTTACGGACGATTTTGTTTGGATATGTCACGTTGATCGGCCAGTTCAAATGATCATTCTAAACTTGTCATTGGTGCTCATTGAGTAAGGGCTTATTAATGAAGCATAATGTGTGGCATCACGCAGTTAGAAATAGATTCGATTACTTCCAAATTTTGTCATAGTTATTTCAGTTTTAAATTTTTTCACAGTAGAGAAAATTGAGGTAGCTTAACGTGGGTGTTTGATTCGCGTCATTCTGAGCTCAAAATCAAAAGGTACTGATGATTTTGTGCGGACATGTCAACTTAACCAGCGAGTGAAAATGATCATTCTATACTTATCCTTGTTTCTCATTGAGTAAAGGCTTATTAATGAAGCATAATGTGTGGCATCACGCATTTTGCGGTAGATTCGATTACTTGGAGGCTTTAACGTAGCGATTTTAGTCCTAATTTCTTAACAGTATATAAAGTTCAGCTAACTTAACATGGGTGTTGGATTCGTCACATTCAGAGGTCTTAATCAAACGTTACGGACGATTTTGTTGGACATGTCAACTTGAGAGGCGAGTTAAAATGATCATTATAAATTAATCATTGGTGTTCATTGAGTAAAAACTTATTGATGAAGCATATTGCATTGCATCTGTCAATTTGTGATAGATTGGATTACTTGGAGACTTTGTCGTAGCTATTTCAGCCTTAAATGTTTTCACTATATAAAAATTTGAACTAGCTTAACATGGGCGTTGGATTCTTGTCGTTCTGAGCTATGAATCAAAAGTTACAGCCTATTTAGTGCGGACAAGTCAAGTTGATCGACCAGTTAAAATGATCATTCTAAACAGATCATTGGTGCTCACTGAGTAAAGGCTTATTAATGAAGAATAATGCGTAGCATCATGCAGTAAACGATAGATTCGATTATTTGAGGCTTGGTAATAGATATTTAAGTCTTAAATTTTGTCACAATAGAGAAAATTGAGCTTGCTTAACGTGGGTGTTGGATTCACGTCATTCTGAGCTCTCTATCAAAAGTTACAGACAATTTAGTGTGGACATGTCAAGTTTACCAGCGAGTGAAAATGATCATTCTAAACTGATCATTGTTTCTCAGTGAGTAAAGGCTTATTAATGAAGCATAATGTGTGGTATCACGCATTTTGCGATAGATTGGATTATTTGGAGGCTTTTTCATAGCTAGTTCAGTTCTAAATTTTTTGACAATATAGAAAGTTGAGCCAGCTTAACGTTGGCGTTGGATTTGTGTCATTCTGAGATTTGAATCAAACGTTACAGCCTATTTACTGCGGACCAGTTAAGTTGATCGGCCTGTTAAAATGATCATTCTAAACTGATCGTTGTGGCTCATTGAGTATAGGCTTATTAATGAAGGCATCACGGAATTAGCGATAGATTCAATTACTTGGAGGCTTTCTTGTAGCTATTTTTGTCTTAATTTTTGTAACACTAGAGAAAATTGAGCTAGCTTAATGTGGGTGTTGGATTCGTGTCATTCTGAGCTCTGAATTAGAAGTTACAGACGATTTTTTATGGACATGTCAAGTTGATAGGCCAGCTAAAATGATCATTCTAAACTTATAATAGGTGCTCACTGAGTAAAGCCTTATTAATGAAACATAATGTGTGGCATCACGCAGTTAACGATAGATTTGATTACTTCTAGGCTTTGTCGTAGGTATTTTAGTTTTAAATTTTGTAACAATAGAGAAATTTGAGCTAGCTTAACGTGTGCATTAGATTCATGGCATTATGAGCTCTTAATCAGAAGTTACGAACGATTTTGTCGGACATGTCAAGTTGAGCGGCGAATTAAAATGATCATTGGTGCTCAATGAGTAAAAGCTTATTGATGAAACATAATGCATGGCATAAAGCATTTTGCAATAGATTGGATTACTTGGAGACTTTGTCGTAGATATGTCAGTCTTTAATTTTTTTACAATTTAGAAAATTGAGTTAGCTTACGTGGACGTTTGATTCGTGTCATTCTGAGCTCTGAATCAAAAGTGACAGACTATTTAGTGCGGACAAGTCAAGTTGATCGGCCAGTTAAAATGATCATTCCAAACTGATCATTGATGGTAATTGAGTAAAGGCTTATCAATGAAACATAATGCATGACATCGTAGTATCCAATTTAATATTTTATTGGATACAACACGCACCGCTCGAACCTAGGCGTGTGACATTCTCCACTGTGCGCAGTTGAATCAAAAGTGAAACCACATGACACGTATGCGGAGTCCACTGCTGCCGCCTCCACGTGGCATCTGGCGCAGGTAGCTTAGTTTAGGATCAAATCTAATGATAATGACTAATTAGTTGATAATTACTTACCAATGATATAAAAGAATAAAGCAAAAAGCGCTTTTTGTTTTCAAAAGTTTTTCAAAACTTATCTTCTTCCTCCTTCCTTGTCCGTGTTTTTGCAGCCTTTTCCACTGCAAAAAAATGCCACGACGTCTTTACCTTTCTCAGAACATAAGACCGATCTCTCCTGTTGCTCTGTAGTTTTTGTCTGATTTCATAAGAGTTGGAGAACATTTATAGACTGAAGCCCTTATTTCAGCAATTTGGTTATCTAGGTTTGTCTCAGATTTTGCTCCTTCGGTCGATATTTTCTCTACATTTGAATAGTCTAATACAATAAACTTTAGGTAAAGGTTTCATTGTAAAAAATAAGAGACATTACTGCAAAAAAAAAAAGAATTTTCCATTATTTTGGGTCTCTTTGTTAGAGAAATTGATCAAAAGAGATTAATTCAATTTAGTTCTTATATGTTGTAGTTTCTCGATTAATAATTTAAAAACTCTCTAACTTTAATTTTTTTTCTTATATTTTTACCAGCACAACTTAGTTTCTTATTTCACTGTTATATTAGTTCATCATATATTGGAATATGAGAATGAGAGTAACAAGAGGCTTATTGAAGGAGTGGAATTGAAATATATTGGAATGATGTGAATTTTCTTTTACCAATTCTTATATCAATTTCCTTTTCTTGAATTTATCATTTTATAATAAATGTTAGACAAAGAAATTTCCATATACGACATGCCATTTGAATGAATTTAGGACTGGATTTTTTTGTAGGTAAAGCAATTTGCGATATATTCAATGACTTGTAGGCTTTGCCGTATCTATTTCAGTTCTAAATTTTGTCACAATATATAATATTGATCTAGCTCAATAATGAGGACACCAGATCAAAACAGATCGTGAAAAAGGCTTGCCCGAGACTGCCGGACCGATAGGCGGCTTGGCCTGGCCAAGCGGTACCGCCGGTCCGATGAGCAATAGGGCCGAGCCGACCAACTCCGCCGGCGAAGCGGCTCAAATGTACGGCCCAACAGGAGGTGATGTGGCCAACACTGCTGGCTTGCCTGGTGACACGGCCAGCATAACACGCATCACAGCCGGGTCACGCAATAACACGGCCAGCTCAAGCTCCACACAAGGAGACTCGGACCAAATCACCAGCCAGCTTTAGGGTGTGGACCTAGAGGAAAGTTCTGTCCCATTGGTACTATCAGGAGCCATGAAAAGAAGTAGAACAAGGGCTCTCTTCCACAAATTCAGCTTGTGGGGGGAAAACCTTTTAGAAGACCAAAGACAAGCAATCGGCCAATAGTGCAACAATGAAGTCAAGGGCTTCTCAAGTTATCAAAAGGTGCTCCAAAATCTTGGGCTCTCGTGGCAAAGGAGGTCAAGGCCCAGCACTACATTACGCTACTTCAACCCCAAGACTAGGCGCGTGCAAGCAAGGTCGGCCACTTTCCATTTATTGGCCGAAAGGTAAGAAGGTAAGTTTTCAAATTATAAATTGCCTTTTCTGTTTTGCAGGGTAGGAACTAGTAGTTTTCCTTTCTGTTCAATCAAGAACAATTAAGTAGTAGTATTTTTTTGGTTATTTCCATTTTGTAATTTTTCTTTATGCACTTTTGTATACAGCCGTGACACTCTCAGAAAAGTTGCAAGAAACTTAGGCGAGAAACTCGGCCTTAGGCTTTTAAGGTGGGTTTTCTGGTGTGTGTAATGGGTGGTGTGGTGGGTGAACCACACGAGGTATGAAGGGCCTTGTGATAAATCACAAACTTAGAGGTAGGAGGGCTGGTCTTGACTAGGTCTAAGCGACAAGAGTTTTGTGGAGAAAACTCTTAGAGAAAATACTCTCTTTATTAATTATCAAAAAGGTTGTCGAACTACAATGCTAAAGGAACCTTATTAATATGTTCGGCAGCTTGACCTTCTAGGGTCGACCCAAAAGAAAAAATGGAAAAATTACAAAAGTGCATAAAGGACAATTATAAAATGGAAACAACCGAAAAGGACAACTACTTAATTGTTCTTGACTCAACAAAAACGAAAGCTACTAGTTCCTACCCTGAAAAACAGAAAAGGCAATTTATAATTTGAAAACTTACCTTCTTACCTCTAGGCCAAGAAATTGAAGGTGGCCGACCTTGCTTGCACGCTGCAAGTCGACTATCTGACCGGCTGTCTCAGGCAGGCCTTCTTCACGGTCTGGTCGCCCATATTTACGATCTGGCCGGCCATTTGATCTGGTGTCCTGATCATCCCCTCCCTCTTCAATAGGTATTGTCCTGAAAACTGGATCATCTGCAAGGAAGGGAGCTAAATCAGCCACATTGAACGTGTTAGACACATTAAACTCACCTGGATGTACAAGTCGGTAGGTGTTATTGTTGATTCTCTCCAGGATTCAGAATGGTCCATTTCCTCTGGGGGTTAGCTTGGAATCTCTCCTGACCTGATCATCTCCTTTCGTCCCTTCTTGGCATGAGTCATGTACTGTCCGGTCCTCTTTTCTAAGTTCTCCATGACCTTCTGGTGCAACTTCTTGATAAACTCTGCTTTAGATTCTCCGTTGAGGTTGGTCATCTCTGCTGGTGGCAGTGGTGTTTCTCCAAGGGTGTTTGAGGGTTGAAGTCGTAGACAACTTCAAATGGGGTCTTCTTGGAGGCTGAGTACACTGCTCGGTTGTAGGCAAACTCTATGAATGGTAGGCACTCCACCCATGTCTTGAGGTTCTTCCCAAGGGTGGTCCTGAGAAGAGTTGATAGAGTCTGGTTGACCACCTTAGTTTGGCCATCTGTCTGAAGGTGGCACGTGGTGGAGACTAGAAACTTCGTGCCTAGCTTTCTCCAAAGGGTCATCCAGAAGTGGCTCAGGAACTTGGTGTCTCTGTCTGATATGATGGTCCTTGGCACTCTATCAAGGTGCACTATCTCCTTGAAAAATAGCTCTGCCGTTTGTGTGGCATCATTAACGTTTGCACACGGTATGAAGTTGGCCATCTCAAAGAAACTGTCTACCACTACAAAGATGACATCTTTGTGGTTGATCTTGGGCAGGCATAGAACAAAGTCCATTGAGATGTCTACCCAGGGATTCGTGGGTTTAGGCAGAGCAAGATACAACCCATGAGGGTGTAATCGGGACTTCGTCTTTTTGCAAGAGATACACCTTGCACAATGCATTTCTAGTGTCCTCTTGATGTGTGGCCAATATAAGTGTTCTTTGACCACGGCCAATGTCTTGTCAACACCAAAGTGGCCCATAAGACCTCCTCCATGAGCTTCTCGGGTGATACGCTCTCGTAGAGATCCCTGATGTATGCACAACCTTCTTTCTCGAAACAAGAATCCATCATAAAGATAAAACTTGTCGTGACTTTCCGTGACTCCCTGTGCCAGACTCCTTGTAAGACTCAGCAAAGTTAAGATCATCCTTGTCTAAGGCCTTAATGTGCTCAAATCCTAGGATCTTTGCTTCCATAGTTGATATCAAGGCATACTTCCTTGATAGTGCATCGGCTACCACATTTTCCTTGCCCTTCTTGTACTTGATGATGTAAGAGAAGGTCTCGATGTACTCCATCCACCTAGCATGTCTTCTCTTGAGGTTGGTTTGTCCTCAGAGGTGTTTGAGGGTATCGTGATCAGTGTGAATCACAAACTCGTTGGACAACAACTAGTGTTGCTAAGTCTCCAATGCTCGGATTAGGGCATAGAGCTCCTTGTCGTAGGTGGGGGTAGTTTAGTGAGGCCCCACCTAACTTCTTACTGAAGTATGCAACTGGCCTTCCTCCTTGTGTTAGAACCGCGCCTATGCCTATGTCTGAGGTGCACTCCACTTCAAATGTTCTGTTGAAATTGGGCAGGACTAACACCGGGGCGTGAGTGAGGCTGTCCTTCAAGGCATGGAGGGCATTTTCCCAGCTGAACCCCATGTTATTCTTTACTAGTGCCATCAAGGGTGAGGCAATGCTGATGAAGTTGGGCAAGAATCTCCGGTAGAAGCTGGCCAGGCCATGAAAGCTCCTTTATTGGCTGATGTTACTTGGTGTTGGCCATTCCTGTATGGCTCGAATCTTCTCCTCGTCAACCTGTAAGTCATGTGAACTCACAACAAAGCCTAGGAAAACAAGCTTATCATTACAAAAGGTGCACTTCTTGAGATTGGGATAAAGCTCTTCTTGTCGAAGGGTCTTTAGTACCATCTCAAGATGTGTGATATGGTCCTTAAGAGACTTACTGTAAACTAGAATATCATCAAAGTACACAACAAAAAACTTACTGATATACGTCCTAAGAACTTGGTTCATAAGGCGTATGAAGGTGCTTGGGACATTGGTCACTCAAAATGGCATGACTGTCCACTCATACAACCCTTACTTTGTCTTGAAGGCGGTTTTCCATTTATTGCCTTCTTTCATCCTGACCTGGTGGTACCCATTCTTGAGATCTATCTTTAAGAAGATCTTCTTTAAGATGTTGTTGATGGCCCGGAAATCTACACACATGCGCCAAGTCCCATCTTTCTTTTGGACCAATAACATTGGCACGACACATGGGCTGAGGCTCTCTCGTACATAGCCTTTCTCCAGGAGTTCCTTGAATTTCCTGTCAAGTTCCATTGACTCCTCTGGGCTCATCCGGTATGCTGGCCGGTTGGGAAAGGCTGCTACAGGCACGAGATCAATCTGGTGCACAATGCTGCTTAAGGGAGGCAAGCCTGCTGGTATCTCCTTAGGAAACACATCATGGAATTGATTGAGGAGGGCTGCTACTTCAAGAGGTAATTCTATCTCTTCCTTTCCTGCACTCAAAACCTCCCTATGGGCCAAAGCTCTCCGGACATGACTTGGTTGAATAAGAAAGTTTGATTTAATTAAACTTTTCTCCTTACTCATTTGAAGTTGTAGTTCATGTACCTGGGCAGAAGTGAGAGGGAAAAGGCTGACCTATCTTTTGTCGTGTACAAAGGTGTACAAGTTGGTCCGGCCATCATGCCTTGTCTTCTTGTCAAATTGCGATGGCCTTCCCAGAATAAGTTGGCCAGCTTGCATTGGTACCACGTCATAAATGACCTGGTCTTGGTATCGACCCACACTGAATGGTACTGTTACTTGCTCATGAATCTTGATGTCTACTTTGTCATCTAGCCAAATCAGCCGGTATGGCTGGGGGTGCTTAGTCTTCCTAAGACCTAGCTTATTAACCATGTACACACTGGCCACATTAGTACAAGAACCACCATCTATGATGAGGTTGCATACCTTTCCTTTGATGGTGCACCGGCTGTGGAAGATGTTCTCCATTTGAATTGTCTCAGAGGGATCGACCATTGCATTTTGGATACGCCGTGTCACCAATACCTCTCCCACATCTGGGTATTCTATGTATCCATAATCTCCTTCTGGTTCCAGCTCTTCTTCATCTTGAGACTAGTACTCTCCAGCCTCCGTGATCAGCATTACTCGGTTGTTTGGGCACTCTCTTGAGATGTGGCCGCGACCCCTACACTTGAAACAAGGTATGTCACGTGATCTCTGAGGGTTTAAATTAAGACTTACTTGGCTCTCTCTGGTCACGGGTTTGTTCAGGAGCCTTGCTCTTGAATCATGACTAGATCTCAATCCCTTTCCTTTGTCCATTGGCTTGATGCCATTGCTTGGTGTCGAAGGTGTCTTAGGCCTGTTGCGTATGTCTTGGCTCTTGCGTTTGATGTCCTGTTCAGCCTGGACAGAAAGGTGGAATAGATCCTTGAAGTCACTGTAGATTTGCCTCTCTACACTCCGGCTGATCGTCTCTGGTAAGCCATCCAAGATCTGAGCCATCAATGCTTCTTCATTATCATTGAGCTCCAGCCTGTACTGTAGTCTCTCGAACTCCTCAAAGTACTCCTCCACTGACCTTGTGCCCTGCTTAAGAGTATGAAAATGGCGTTACAAATTTCTATGGAAATAGGGAGGAACAAACCTTTGCCTCATGAGGTCCTTCATGTCGACCCAAGAGTCTACGGGTCTTAGCCTCCTTTCCCTACGGTCAGAAGCCTCACGGTCCCACCAGATGAGGGCAATTTCCGTGAGTTTTGCTACTCACATAGAGACTCTCCTTGGACCTGGTTGGTTGTCATGGTAAAAGATGTGATCCATTATTCGTTTCCAATCTTGATAGGCCTCGGGGTCTACTTTTCCTGCAAAACTCGGAGGGGTTAGTTTAACATAATGCTGATTTACCCGGTTATAGGCGTAGTCCTCTCCATCTTCTTGATGTCTAGGAGGCATTCTTGGCCTTTGGGTATGACCATATGGCTCGTAGCCATCGCTTTCTTCTTCTGGCTGCCGTGGGGGTCCTCTCGGCCTAGGGTGATAGCCATGATGCTGGGGGCCTTCATCTTCATCCAGGTGGGGGTCCCCGTGTTCTGGTCGTGGTCTAGGGTGGTCAGGGCCTTCAGTAGGGTCATGCCAGCGCTCACGTTCCTTATGGCCTGGAATCTTACTGGCCGTTCCACACGCTCAAGCCTTTCTCAAATCGATGCGAGTTGGGTTTGAAGTGTGGTGAACATGGCCATCACGGCCTCGGTTGCATCCTGGTTTCCTCCTTCTACCATCGTATGCTGCAAGAGAAAACAAGGGTGAGTTGCTCCTTAGAATTTCTCTAGCAGTGGGTTTTATAGTAGGTTAAAACGTAGAAGAAAAGGCAAAATAGTGAAAAGGAAATTTTGCAAAAGGAAAAAGACAATTGATGGTGCAATCTTTTAGGATTCCTGATGAGGACACCAGACCGTCTGGCCGGCCAAAAGATCAAAATGGCCAACCAGAAGGCCTGCGCGAGACAGCCAGGCCATTTGGCGAGTCTTCCGGGTCAAGTGGTACCCCCGGCCCTATGACCAGCCCGGCTGGGCCGACCAACTTCGCCAGCGAAGAGGCCCAAACCTCCGGCCCAACTGGTGGCAACGTGACTAACACCGCTGGCCCATCTGGTGATGCCACCAGCCCAATGGCCTGCCCCGATTATAACTCGGCCAGCACAACACACGGCCCAGCTGGCTCAAGCGATCACACGGCCATTTCAAGCACTACACAATGAGACTCGGACCAGATCAGCTACCAGCTTGAAGGCATGAACCTAGAGGAAGTTTCTACACCAGTGGTACCACCATGAGCCATAACAGGGAGCAGAACAAGGGTATTCTGCCTCAAGTTCAGCTTGTGTGTAGACAAGCTCCTAGAAGACCAACCACAAGGAGTTTTGGGCCAAGAGTGCAAGGAACAAGTGAAGGGCTTCTCAACATCTCAAAGTACTCCAGAGACTTGGGCTTTGGTGGCAAAGGAGGTCAATACCCAACATTTCATAAACCTACTTCAAATCCGAGGCTAAGCGTGTGTAACAAGATCGGCCATCTTCCATTTCTTGGCCGAATGGTAAGTAGGTAAGTTTTCAATTATAAGATTGTCTTTTCTGTTTTACAGGGTTGGAATTAGTAGTTTTATATTTTATTGAGTCAAGAACATGTAGATGTCCTTTTTTGGTTATTCCTTTTTGTAATTTTTCCTTTATGCACTTTTGTATCTTTTCTTTTTCTTTTTGGGTCGATACTAGAAGGTCTAAACTGCTGAGCATATTAATAAGGCTCCTTTCGTTATTGTAGTTTGACAAGTTTTTGATATTAATAAAGAGAGCAGCTTTTCTTAGAATTTTTCTCACAAACTCTATCGCTTAGAACCGTAGTCGAGACCAGCCCTCCTAGCTTCTAAGTTTGTGATTTATCACGAGGCTTTCCATCCCTCGTGTGTTTCACCTCACCCCTCCACCCAATACCCAACACCCACTAGAAAACCCCACTCCAGAAGCCTAAGGCTGAGTTTCTCGCCTAATCTTCTCCAACTGGTCCAGAAGTGCTATGGCCTTGATTCAAGTATTGTATCATTTTGGTATCAGATCATAAACTCCTACAAACCAGGTTGTTTCAATCCTTAATTTATTTTTATTTCCAGTTCGTGCATTAGCTTAATTCCATTAAAAAAAACAATATTACCTAAAAATCGAAACCGAGTGCATCATTTCCTACATGCATCACTAGGTTAGAATCATTCTCTTCCTTGCATCTTTGTTTTTCCTTTTTGCTAAGCATATTGCCATTAATATTTAGAATAATAGAGAACTGAAAGCAAGAAAATTATCCCAAAAAATTTAAAAGAAAATCGACTAGAAATCAAGGAAGATTTGCACATTAATTGCTTTTTGTTTTGCTAGATTTTTTCCTTTTCTCTATTTTGCCTTGTCTTTAAATTTTCTCCTATTATAAAAACCCTCTCCTAAAGAATTTTTAGGAGCAACTAACCCTATTTTCTCTTTTAGAAAAAGATGGCTGAAGGAGGACATCAGCATGCCACTGAGGTTATGATGGCCATACTCACCATACTCCAAACCAAACTCGCATCAATAGGCGAGAGGCTGGAGCGTGTGGAAAGGCTTGTGAGATTCCAGGCCATAAGGCACGTGAGGGCTGGCCAAGACACTGCTGAAGGTCCTCACCACCCAAGGCTATGGCCAGAACAGGAGGAGTCCCACCCAGATGAAGATAAGGGCCACCAGCCTCAAGGCTGTCACCCTAGGCCGAGAGGACCTCCACGGCAACCAATAGAAGAGGGCAATGGCTACGAGCCATATGGTTACCACTAGAGATGAAGAATTCCCCTAGACATCATGGGGATGGAGATGACTATGCCTATAACCGGGTAAACAATCATGACGTCAAACTAACACCTCCAAGTTTTGCAGGAAAAGTAGACCCTGAGGCCTATCTAGATTGGAAAGGAGGATGGATAAGATCTTCGACCACTATAACCAACCATGCCCAAGGAGAGTCTCCATTGCAGTAGAAAAACTCACGGGTAATGCCATCATCTGGTGGGATCGTGAGGCTTCTGACCGTAGGATAAGGAGGTTGAGACTCGTAGACTCTTGTGTCGACATGAAGGATCTCATGAGACAAAGGTTTGTTCCACCTTATTTCCATTGGGATTTGCAACGCCGTTTTCGTACTCTTAAACAGGGCATAAGATCAGTGGAGGAATACTATGAGGAGTTCGAGATACTCAGGAATACGCTGGAGCTCAATAATGATGAAGAAGCATTGATGGATTAATTCTTGGATGGGTTGCAAGAAAGAATCAGCCAGAAAGTGGAGAGGCAGATCTATAGTGACTTCAAGGATATGTTCCACCTTTCAGTCCAGGCTGAACAACACCTCAGGCGTAAGAGCCAAGACATACACAACAGACCTAAGATGCCCTGGGCACCAAGAAATGGAACCAACCAATGGCACCAAACCCGTAGACAACGGCAAGAGCATTGAGTTTGAGTCACGGTTCAAGAGCAAGACTCCTGAACAAATCTGTGACCAGAGAGAGCCTAGTAAGCCTTCTAACCCTCAGAGATCGCGTGATATCACTTGTTTCAAGTGTAGGGATGGCGGTCACATCTCAAGGGAGTGCCCAAACAACCAGGTCATGCTAATCACGGAGGTTGGAGATTATGAGTCGCAAGATGAAGAGGATTTCAAACAAGAAGCAGATTATGGAGACATATGTGGGAGAGGTACTGGTGACAAGACTAATCCTCAGTGCAATGGTCGACCCCTCCGAGACCATTCAAATGGAGAAGATCTTCCACAGCCGGTGCACCATCAAGGGCAAGGGATGTAACATCATCATAGATGGTGGTTCTTGCACTAACGTGGCTAGTGCATATATGATTGATAAGCTAGGTCTAGAGAAGACTAAGCACCCCCGGCCATACCGACTGAGATGGCTAGATGACAAGGTGGAGCTCAAGATTCATGAGCAAGTAACCGTGCCATTCAGTGTAGGCAGATACCGAGACCAGGTAGTTTGTGACGTGGTACCCATGCAAGCTGGCCATCTTCTTCTAGGAAGACCATGACAATTCGACAAGGAGACAAGGCATGACGGCCGGACCAATCTATATACTTTTGTGCACGACAAGAGAAACGTCAGCCTAGCCCCTCTCACTCCTGCCCAGGTATATGAGTTACTACTATAAATGAGTAAGGAAAAGAAGCTCATTAAGTCTAATTTTCTTATTCAATCAAGTCATGTCCGGAGAGCTTTGGCCTCTAAGGACCTAATGCTACTAATGTTTTTTAAGGAAGTTTTGAGTGCAGAAAAGAAGTTTGCATGGGTCAGCTTGCATGGGTACCACCAATCACTCTGGCCGGCTCCGATTACAACTCGGCCAGCTCAACACACGTCCCAGCCGGCTCAAGCGATCACATGGCCACTTCAAGCTCTACACAAGGAGACTTGGACCAGATCATCTACCAGCTTCAAGGCATGAACCTAGAGGAAGTTTCTACACCAGCGGTACCACCAGGGGGCATGACAAGTAGCAGAAAAGGGCACTCTTCCACAAGTTCAGCTTGTGGGTACACAAGCTCCTAGAAGACCAATGACAAGGAGCATTGGGCCAAGAGTGCAAGGAACAAGTCAAGGGCTTCTCAACATCTCAAAATACTCCAGAGACTTGGGCTCTCGTGGCAAAGAAGGTCAAAGCCCAACATTTCATAAACCTACTTCAAATCGAAGGCTAAGCGCATGTAACAAGGTCGGCAACCTTCCATTTCTTGGCCGAATGGTAAGTAGGTAAGTCAGTTATAAGATTGCCTTTTTCTGTTTTTCAGGGTAGGAATTAGTAGTTTTCTATTTTATTGAGTCAAGAACATTTAAGTAGATGTCCTTTTTTGGTTATTCATTTTTGTAATTTTTCTTTTATGCATTTTTGTATCTTTTCCTTTTCTTTTGGGCCGACCTTCTGAGCATATTAATAAGGCTCCTTTTAGCATTGTAGTTTGGCAACTTTTTGATATTAATAAAGAGAGCACTTTTTCTTAGAGTTTTTCTCACAAAATCTTTTGTGAGGAAAACTCTAAGAAAAAGTGCTCTCTCTGGTCACGGGTTTGTTCAGGAGGCTTGCTCTTGAACCGTGACTCTATCTCTATGCTTTTGCCTTTATCTACGGGCTTTGTGCCCAAGGCGTCTTAGGTTTGTTGTGTAAGTCTTGGCTCTTATGCCTCAGGTGCTGTTCAGCCTGGACAGAAAGGTGTTGCAAATCCTTGAAGTCACTATAGATCTGCCTCTCCACTTTCGGGCTGACTCTTTCTTGCAATCCATCCAAGAATTGAGCCATCAATGCTTTTTCATCATCATTGAGCTCCAGCCTATTCCTAAGTCTCTCGGACTCCTTATAGTATTCCTCCGCTGATCTTGTGCCCTGTTTAAGAGTACAAAACGGTGTTTCAAATCTCGATGAAAATAGGGTGGAACAAACCTTTGTCTCATGAGATCATTCAGGTTGACCCAAGAGTCTACGGGTCTCAACCTTCTTCTCCTACGGTCAGAAGCCTCACGATCCCACCAGATGAGGGCATTATCCATAAGTTGTGCTACTGCCTTGGAGACCCTCCTACCACTACAAGAAAACAACCGTTTTGCGACCACGGAAGTAGTCGCAAAGTGATCGCAAAATGCGAAATTGCAACTACTTTGCGACCACCAAAAGTATTCGCAAAAGCATAGTTGCAAAAATATGTAGTCGCAAATCATTCGCAAATTTGCAACTGATTTGCGACCACAGTAATAGTGGTTCAATTGCGACTAATTTGCAATGACTCGGTGGTTACTAGTTTTGCGACTACTTTGCAACTGAAATTCTGTAACAAATTTTGCCAATGTTTTGCGACTACTTATGTGGTAGCAAAACCCATAGTCACAAATCAGTTACAAATATTTGTGATTGCTTTGCGACTGTAAGAGGGACTGTAGTCGCAAATCAGTCACAAAATTTTGTGACTGATTTGTGAATACATGAAACATAGCAGTCGCAAAACAGCCGTAATTTTTTGCCACTAATTATAAAATAATCGAAAAAAATTTTGTAGTCGCAAATCGTTCCCAAAAAATTGAGACTGATTTGGGACTGATTTGGGACTGATTTGCGACTATAACAGAATTAGATTAAAAAAATAAATTAATTAAAAAATATTTTGAAATAATTTTAAAATTTTGAAATTAAAATAAAAAATTATTAATAAAAGAATAATTTTTTATTTTAATTTCCAAATATTTAAATTATTTCAAAATATTTTTTAATAAATTTTTATTAATATATTTTTAATAATATTTTTCAAATTTAATTTTAATAATATTATTAATATTTTTAATTATTAATATTATTAATTTTAATACAATAATTTTTAATTAATTTTTTAATAATATTATTAATATTATTTCATTTTTAATTAATTTTTAATAACATTTTTTAAAAATATTTTTCAAAATTAATTTTCAAAATTATTATGTTTTAATAATATTTTTAAATATTTATTTCTGAATATCTTAATAAATTATTATTTTTTTAAACAATTAATTATTTTTAATATTATTTTGTAATTAATAATAAATATTATAATATAAAATGTAGAATATATTAACTAATTAATATAAAATGTTAAATACAAAGAAATTCAAAATAAAAAATATAATTTTTATTAATTCAAATTTAATATAAAAAATGACAACTAATTTTCTGACGGTGGAAATTGAAACTACGAAGGCGAGAATGGGGTCGGGGTCGGAGCCGTCGATGGTTCCCCTGGGCAATCGTTATTCTGCATATAGGAGCCGAATGCGGGATCCTTCCATTGAAAATACCCGAGGAGCATCTCCAAAATGGAGATATTTTGGTTTTCTCTATTCTACTCTTCCATCTTATGATTTGCTTCCAAAATCAGCGCGTTTTGTTGTACAATTAGCGAGTTTTGTTCTTGAAGCATTACGTACTCGGAGGAAGTGGATTGCACCCCACTACGTCTACCCGACAAGTGTACTCGGTTCAGGTTACCGAGTCCATAAAGACGGCCTCAGTCATCCGCAACAGAGGACTACAAAATAACGAAAACGAAAATAAAATATTAAATTTAATTAATAAAATAATTATAAAAATAATTATAAAAAAAATTTTACTTCAATGAAGATCTCATTCTTCTCTTCTGGAGTCAGCTCAATTGGACAGCAAGTACCATCAGACGTTTCTGTTGGATCGACCTCAACGATCGCCATCTACTCTTGGATGTTACGTTTGTATGCTTCACGGATTTGTTTTGATTTCAAATCTACATACGAACCATCCGGTCTAGTGTGAATCTTTATAAAGACCTCACATATTGAGACAGGTCGTCCCAAATTATATTCCTTCACATAAATCGAAATAAATTTTATTTAAATAATAATAAAAATTTTAATTAAATTTAAATAATTAAAATTACTTACCATTTCTTGCTATACTTGGATGTAGGATTTTTGGCCCGACAAATGCTTGTGCGGGCCAAGACCGTCCCGAGCAGAGTTGCGCCTATTAGAGGATTTGCTACTCCTCTCGTTAGACGTTTCTGTTCCCCAATAGTCTGTCATAATTTTGAACAGACTTGGGGAAATCCATCGTGGACGCTTGCCAGTTGTATGAACCGTGCTCACCATCCCTTTCATCTGTCTTATGCAGACGGTCTCCAACTCTTTTCGTACAACCAGGGTGATCACAGAATCTCAGGTGTATGATTATTTCAAGTTAATTTATATAATATTAATATGTATTTAAATATTATAAATAAAAAATTTTAAAAAAAAGCACTAACCACAAACTCTATAAAATATTTCTCCTGCCTCTCAGCAAGTACGGCCGTCCAACTATAGTAGGGGCCGTCAAACTTATTTTTCAAAATTTTTGAAATTTGACAGGTAATAGCCCCATTATCGCGATCAAACCTAATATTTTCATTATACACAAAAATTTTAATTTTATATTAATATATTATTACATTTTAATAATTATTTATAAATAAAAGATAAAAAATAAAAATTTACATTACCACATTGAATTTGGTGCCGGTAGTGGAGACAACACTGTCAAATATTGTTCGCATCCCGGAGTTTGTAATAAACTATCAAGAGTGATAGTTGGTTCTTCCGTTCCCATTTCGCAGTCGGGAATTTCTTCCTCCTCATGTTCTTCCGATTTCTGNTTAAGTCTAACCTAGTTTCGGTCAAAAGGGCTACTAAAGACCTGAATTGCAATGTTACTTTTGGACCTAATAATTTTTACTTTCACGATATTAAGAGTGGTAAGATACTTGGAAGTGGTGGGACTCAAAATGAGCTCTATGTTCTTGAGGACACTCCTCCAAGCAATTCGGATTTCTTAGCTTTCAAATCCTGTGTTTTTGCTAATAAAGATGTTTTATGGCACGCTAGATTAGGACATCCTCATGCTCGTGCTTTAAGCTTAATAATGCCTAATGTTGCTTATGATCACTCAGTTTGTGAGGCTTGTATCCTTGGCAAACATTGTCGTGTTGTTTTCCCAAAATCGTCTACAATTTATGAGCATTGCTTTGATTTAGTACATTCCGATGTTTGGACCTCACCTTGCATGTCTAGAGATAGGAATAAATACTTTGTGACCTTTATATATGAGAAATCGAAATATACATGGGTTACATTACTTCCATCTAAAGATAGGGTTTATGAGGCATTTATAAACTTTCATAATTATGTTACTAATCAATTCAATGCCAAGATCAAAGTGTTAAGAACAGATAATGGAGGGGAATACACAAGTCAAAGATTCAAAGCTCATCTAAACAAACATGGAATACTACATCAAACTAGTTGTCCACACACACCACAACAAAATGGAGTTGCTGAAAGGAAGAACCGACACTTAATGGAAGTAGCAAGATCCATGATGTTTCATACCAATGTTTCTAAAAGTTTTTGGGGAGATGCAGTCTTGGTTGCTTGCTACCTCATCAATCGGATTCCAACCAAAGTCTTGCAAGACATATCCCCATTTGAGGTACTCAATAAAACTAAACCCTCCATTGATCATTTACGTGTATTTGGGTGTGTGTGCTTTGTGTATGTTCCAGGCGATCTAAGAAACAAGTTGGAGGCAAAGAGCATCAAGTGTATGTTCCTTGGATATTCGACAACACAAAAGGGTTATAAGTGTTATGATCCAAGCAACAACAGGACATATGTGTCTAGAGATGTCAAGTTCATAGAAGAACGAAGCTATTATGATCAGAAAGATTGGGAAGGATTGAAGGACCTCTCAAGGTCACCTTCTGATTTGGCTACGAGTTTGAGGTTTCTCTTGAATCATTTGGGAAATGATGTGCCAAAGGATTCAAGACACGAAGAAGCAAGAACCTCAAGTAGTTCACAAGATACCCAAGAGAATGAACAAGGGGTGGTAACTCAAGAACCAACTCCAATGCAAGAAGAAGCTATGGCCCAAAACCAAGAACAAGACGACTTGGAAGTGGGTATAGAGGAACCTATTCACCAAATGGAAGAGGAAACGGTTGTAGAGGAGGCTGAACCACCTGTTCAGCAACTAAGGAGGAGTACTAGACTTAGGAAAGACCCATCCAATTGGGTAAACACTAGGGTCTTCTATAACAACCAGGCTGTGGCTCATCCCATACAAGCTGTTTGTTCCCTTGACCTCTTGCCATCTAGTCATCAAGCATTCCTTGGAAAGATTGAACAAAGTCAGATTCCAAAGACTTACGAAGAAGCTAAGAGGAAGAAAGAATGGTTAGATGCAGTAAGAGATGAGAAGGGAGCTATGGAAAGGAATCATACATGGGATATACAAGAACTTCCAAAAGGCAAGAAGGCTGTGAGTTCCAAGTGGGTGTTCACCATCAAGTATAAGAGCAATGGGGACATAGAAAGGTACAAGGCACGTCTAGTTGCAAGAGGTTTCCCTCAGACATATGGAGAGGACTATACTGATACATTTGCACCGGTGGCTAAGCTACACACTGTAAGGGTTGTTCTTTCACTAGCTACGAATCTGACTTTGGACTTATGGCAAATGGATGTCAAGAACGCATTCCTACAAGGAGAACTTGAAGAGGAAGTGTATATGACTCCACCACCAGGCCTTGAAGATCTTTGCAAATTGGGACAAGTTTTAAGACTTAGGAAGGCAATATTTGGGTTGAAGCAGTCACCAAGGGCGTGGTATCACAAATTAAGCTCCACACTTACTGATAATGGGTTTAGGAAATCCCATTCAGATCATACTTTGTTCACTCGTCAAAACGCAAAAGGAATTGTGTTGGTCTTGGTTTATGTGGATGACCTTATCATCACAGGAGATGACAAGGAAGGAATTCAGTCCACAAAGGCCTTCTTAAACAGATCATTTGACATCAAAGATCTTGGAGAGTTGAAGTACTTCTTGGGTATTGAAGTGTGTCGGTCTCAGGAAGGGCTCTTTCTATCCCAGAGAAAGTATGCTCTTGATTTGTTGACAGACACAGGAAAGCTTGGTGCTAAACCAGCCAAAACTCCTCTTGAAGATGGCTACAAGGTCAACGGAAAGGGGGAGAAAGCTGATGAGGTATTTAAGGATGTTTCTCAGTATAGAAGACTAGTTGGGAAGTTGATCTACCTCACCCTAACACGACCAGACTTGTGTTTTGCTGTGAATCAAGTGAGTCAACATATGAAAAAACCTACTGTATATCATTGGAGCATGGTAGAAAGGATCCTTAGATACATCAAAGGATCTCCTGGTCAAGGCATATGGATGGGCAAGAATGGGAACACTGATATTGTCGGATATTGTGATGCGGATTGGGCTGGTGATAGGGTCGATAGGAAATCAACCACCAGGTATTGCACCTTCATTGGTGGGAACTTAGTCACTTGGAAGACTAAGAAGCAGAAGGTGGTATCATGTTCTAGTGCTGAAGCAGAATATAGGGCAATGAGGAAGCTGACAAATGAAGTAACTTGGCTCAAAGCACTCTTGAAAGATTTCGGTATTGCACAACCAGGGCCAATTACCTTCCATTGTGATAATCAGGCAGCCATTCACATCGCTTCAAACTCAGTGTTTCACGAGAGGACCAAGCACATAGAGATCGACTGCCATAAGGTTAGGGAGAAAGTTCAAGATGGAACCATTCTGCCATGTTATACAAGGAGTGAAGACCAACTAGCTGACATCTTCACAAAGGCAGCAAGTCTCAAAGTTTGCAAGCACATCTTTAGCAAACTTGGGCTTGTTGATTTATCACACCCATGATCAAAGGTCTCCTAATCCAAGAGCAACACACTCTTTTTCCCTTATTAAGGTTTTGTCCCAAGTGGTTTTCCTTAATAAGGTTTTTAATGAGGTGTTGCCTTGGGTTCCCAAGCTTAAGACTTTAGGGTGATTCAAAGTCTTTAGCTTGAGGGGGAGTATTGACATAGGAAAATCAAATAAGACCTATCTTGACCTACAAGGCAAGTGTGAGCACGAAAATTCAGTTTGAATAACAAAGGAAATGAAAAAGGAGGGAGGTATTATTAACCACATGGTTAAAATGGTTAAATAGCTACCTTGGGAGAAGAATCAAGGTGGAAACAGTCATGCCTGCTGCACACAGTCTTGGTAACCACACCAAACAGTCATGCTTGCTGCACACAGTCTTGGTAACCACACCAAACAGTCATGCCTGCTGTCTCCTCTCTTCTCATTGGTTGTTGACAGGCTCCTCCTCTATTCAAACTCATCCACAAGTTTGAATTCGTTTTCTTTTGTGTTCACATTGTAAATCCTCTATAAAAGGGCTGTAAAGACTCAATGTATGAATATACTCTTAGGAGATTCTTCTCCAGAAGTCTAAGACATTTTCTCATTTTTTCATGCTTTTCTTTGAGTTTCTGGATTCAATTCTTCACATTTCTCCTCTCTAATCTCAATATTCTTTCATCCATGCTTAGTTTTAAATGCAGTTTTCCATTCATCCCCTTCCTTCATGCGTATTTGATGGTACCCACTCTTAAGATCTATTTTAGAAAAGATTCTGGACCCATGCAATTCATCAAGCATGTCATCTAACCTAGGGATTGGATGGCGATACTTTACCGTAATGTTGTTGATTGCTCTACAATCAACACACATGCGCCAGCTGCCATCTTTCTTTGGCACAAGTAGAACTGGCACAGCACAAGGACTCATGCTCTCCCTGATGTAGCCCTTCTCCATTAGCTCATTAACTTGTCTTTGCAGCTCCTTAGTCTCAACGGGGTTGGTTCTATAAGCTGGTCTATTTGGTAGTGAGGCTCCAGGTACAAAATCAATCTGATGTTCAATGCCTCTGATGGGTGGTAGCCCTTTTGGATTGTCTTCTGGAAAGACATCTTCATAATCCTGCGAAATAGAAGTCACTTAACTCGGTAATACCGGTGCAACGTTAGTTAAGCTCATGAGAGCTTCCTTATAGATAAACAAAAGAACAGGTTGTTGTGAGAAGAGAGCCTTCTTAACTCCACCAGTTCTCACAAAGAAACTTGAGTGATTTTTGTTCTTGTTCTCACAGCCTCTGTCACTTTTGGTGCTTATGGTTTTCTTTGAAGTTCCAGCTGTTTTCCTTTGCTCCAACACGAGCTGATCTTGGTACACCTCCTGTGGTGTCATAGGAACAAGTGTGATCTTCTTGCCTTTGTGTTCAAACGAGTGTTGGTTGGTGTAACCATCATGAATGACCTTTCGATCAAATTTCCATGGTCTTCCAAGCAGAATGTGGCCAGCCTCCATTGGTAAAACATCACAAAGGATCTCATCTTGGTACTTTCCAATGGTCATAGGTACCTTGACTTGGCTGCTTACCTTCATTTTGCCACACTCATTAAGCCATTACAGCTTATACGGCTTTGGGTGCTTGAACACTTCTAGACCTAACTTGTTTACCATAGTTTCACTAGCCACATTAGTGCAGCTGCCTCCATCAATAATGATGCTGCAAACCTTTCTTGGACGTGGCATCTTGAGTGAAACAGGTTCTCTCTTTGCTCATGTTATTTGGTTTTGTTTTGTACGCTTAGGGTTCTTCTTGTTACCAATAATTCTCCTGCCATAGGAGGTTCAAGATGCTCTTCTGAAGAATCAGAAAAGACTTCTTCTTCCTCGGATTCTATTTCACCATTATCCAACAGAATCATGATCTTCTTGTTGGTGCATTCATTCGCATAATGCCCTCATCCTTGGCATTTGAAACACTTCACATCTCTTGTTCTAGTAGATGTAGTAGCTTCAGATTTGCCCTTGACGTCTTGAGTGGTTGTTGAAGGTTTGGAATCAACTTTAGCAATCTGTTTTCCTTCCCTTTGGTAGCTAGGCTTATTATTAGCTGCTCCATAGCTTGGCCTAGTATAACTTTTTCTTTTTATCTGCTGTTCCACCAGTATAGCTTTGTGCAACATTTCCTCTAGCTCCACATAATGTTCCAGCTCCATTCTATCTTGAATGTCATGGTTAAGTCCTCCTAAAAATCTTGCCACAGTAGCTTCTCTGTCTTCTGAAATGTCTACCCTGATCATGAGGGTTTCCAACTCCTGGAAATAGTCTTCAACACTTCGGCTTCCTTGATTGAGTCTCCTTAGCTTTTGGTGAAGCTCACGGTGGTAATGGCTGGGCACAAACCTTTTCCTCATTATGGCTTTCATCTCAGCCCCTGCTTCTACTGGATACTCACCATTACGTCTTCTGGAAGTCACCAATTGATCCCACCAGCTGAGTGCATACTCATAAAACTCAGTAGCAGCTACGCGGACCTTGTTGAGCTCAGAATAGTGTTGACAATCAAACACCAGCTCGATCTTCTTCTCCCATTCCAGGTAAGTGTCTAGATCAATTTTTCCATAAAATGATGGTATCTTAAGTTTAAGACCTCCTAAGGTGTCATTAGGCTGACCCCTTTCTTCTCTTACACGCCTAGGCCTCCTTTGGGTTCTCCTACTTCCTTCACTGCCACGGCTATAGTAGGATTCCTTTCTTCATTTTGGCCACGTCTTAAGGGATTCCTAGTTCTCCTTGGGCCTCCTTCAGTGTTACTATTGTTCTGAACATCATCAAGCCACAAATGAATGGCTTCCAGCTCTATTTGTAATGCTTTCTTCATTTCTGCTACTAGAGCCTCCATTAACAGGTTTGGTGCTTCTGAAGTTTAATTTCCTCCTGACATAGCTACAAATACACTTAACAAATGCGTTAAAAGTACCTGTTCTGAAAAAATAATTTCGATGGAAGATGAAGAGTTGCGAGTGTGTTATTTTCTAATATGAAAATGCAATGGGTTGGGGTCGATTTTGATGTTATAAACTGATGTAATATTGGATAAAAACAACAATGCAATTATATGAATAGGTTTTTTTCGATTAATCAACTGATGCAAATCGATACACAAGCAGATGCAAATCGATACACAAGCAGATGCAATCTAAACAGATGGAAATAAAGAGATATAGAGATCAGTGATAGGGATAACCGATCAGAAGTGTGCTCTGATACCAAATGATGCGAACCTCCCAAGGAATGCACTTCTGGATGCGGTGGAGATAGGCTTTGCAACAGAATGAATCGAAATTCAATCTGTTCAAAGGTTGTGGATTGAAGGGTCACACAGTAGTTGCGGAAAGACTACTGATTTACCTAAGACAGTAGCTTAGATATTACACGCTAAGGCTACTAAATGTTGACTGAAGGATATTACACACCAACAATCAGATTAAGAAGAGAATCACTCACAAACTTAAGAAAAGAAGCTGTTTTTATTTGAAAAGTTGAATGATCAAGTTTACAACTGAAAGCCCCTATTTATACTATAAGGGGACATAAATATGAGGAGCCTACAACATTAAATTGGTTACAATTACAAGGGAAGATTTGACCAAATACCTTGACCAAAGACCTTGACCAAAGACCTTTTAGGCAATTCTCCATTCAAGCTCAAGTGAATTTGTTGTGCATTCTCCTTATTGAGCATGCGGCTGATTGCCTCTTTGAGTTTCTTGGCTTTGGCTCGGGTTAATGGTCCAGCTGGTAGTGCAAGAGATTTTTCATGTTCCACTGGTTCATTCCTAGCCATGAGCTTCTCCTTTTGTGTGCTTTCCATGCTCGTATCAGTGGTATGCACAGCCTCCTTTCTTGGAATAAGAACCCATCATGGATGTAGAACTTGCCATGACTCCCTGTGCCACACTCCTTGTAGCTCTCAGCAAAGTCGGGATCATCCTTATATAGGTCCTTGATGTGCTCGAATCCTAAGACCTTTGCTTCCATGGTGGATATCAAGGCAAACCTCCTTGATAGTGCATCGGCTACCATATTATCCTTGCCCTTCTTGTACTTGATGACATACGGGAAGGTCTCTATGAACTCCATCCACCTGGCATGTCTCCTCTTGAGATTGGTTTGCCCCCTGAGGTGTTTGAGAGTCTCTTGATCAGTGTGGATCACAAACTCCTTGGACATTAAGTAATGTTGCCAAGTCTCCAAGGCTCGGACTAGGGCATAGAGCTCCTTGTCGTAGGTGGGGTAGTTCAGTGAGGCACCACCTAGCTTCTCACTGAAGTATGCCACTGGCCTTCCTCCTTGGGTTATCACTGCTCCTATGCCTATTCCAGAGGCATCACATTCCACTTCAAACGTCTTGTTGAAGTCGGGCAGGACTAGCACTGGTGCATGCGTAAGGCTGTCCTTCAAGGCCTGGAATGCCTTCTCCTGAGCTTCTCCCCAGCTAAATCCCACGTTCTTCTTCACTACTTCCATCAGTGGTGAGGCAATACTGCTGAAGTTGGGCACGAATCTTCTGTAAAAGCTGGCCAAACCGTGGAAGCTCCTCACTTGGTTGATGTTGCTCGGTGTTGGCCACTCTTGTATGGCTCGAATCTTCTCTTCATCAACCTGTAAGCCCTGTGAATTTACAACAAAACCTAAGAAGACAAGTTTATCAGTACAAAAGATGCACTTCTTGAGATTGGCATATAGCTCTTCTTGTCGAAGGGTTTTAAGTACCAACTCAAGATGTGTGAGGTGTTCCCGTAGGCAGTTACTATAAACTAAAATATCATCGAAGTAAACCACAACAAACTTAGTGATGTACGCCCTAAGAACTTGGTTCATAAGGCGCATGAAGGTGCTTGAAGCATTAGTCAAGCTGAATGGCATGACTGTCCACTCGTAGAGCCCTTGCTTTGTCTTGAAAGCAGTCTTCCACTCATCACCTTCCTTCATTCTGACCTGGTGGTATCCACTCTTGAGGTCTATCTTGGAGAAGAGCGTGGCTCCACTCAGCTCATCCAGCATGTCATCCAGCCATGGTATGGGATGCCGGTACTTGACTGTGATGTTATTGATTGCTTGGCAGTCCACGCACATTCGCCAAGTCCCATCCTTCTTGAGCACTAGCAGCACTGGTACGGCACATAGACTGAGGCTCTCTCGAACATAGCCTTTCTCCAGGAGCTCCTTGACTTGCTTCTCAAGCTCCTTGGACTCCCTGGGCTCATCCGGTAGGCTGGTCGATTAGGTAAGGCTGCTCCGGGCACGAGGTCAAATGGTGCTCTATGCCGCATAGGGGAGGCAAGCCTGCTGGTATCTCCTCAGGGAATACGTCCTGGAATTTGTTGAGGAGAGCTGCTACTTCAGGAGGTAGCTCTACCTGTTCCTTTTCTACACTCAAAATTTCTTTGAAGACCATTAGTAACATTAAATCCTTCGAGGCTAAAGCTCTCCGGACATGACTTGGTTGAATAAGAAAATTAGACTTAATAAGTTTCTTTTCCTTACTCATTTGTAGTTGTGGCTCATGTACCTGGGGAGGTGTGAGAGGAGCTAGGCTGACCTTTCTCTTGTCGTGCACAAAGGTGTAGAGATTGGTTCGGCCATCATGCCTTGTCTCCTTGTCAAACTGCCATGGCCATCCTAACAGAAGATGGCCAGCTTGCATTGGTACTACATCGCAAACTACCTGGTCTTGGTATCTGCCCACAGTTAATGGCACGGTTACTTGCTCATGGATCTTGAGCTCCACCTTGTCATCGAGCCATCTCAGTCTATATGGTTGAGGGTGCCTTGTCTTCTCTAGACCTAGCTTATCCACCATATATGCACTAGCAACGTTAGTGTAAGAACCACCATCTATGATGAGGTTACATACCTTGCCCTTGATGGTACACCGGCTGTGGAAGATGTTCTCCCTTTGAATGGTCTCTGAGGGATCTACCATTGCACTGAGAATGTGTCGGGTGACCTGCACTTTCCCCACATCAGGGTACTCAATGTCACCGTATTCTCCTTCTGGCTCATAGTCCTCTTCGTCATGGGATTCATACTCTCCAGTCTTCGTAATCAGCATGACCCAGTTGTTGGGGCACTCCCTTGAGATGTGTCCGCGACCCCTACACTTAAAACAAGTGATGTCACGTGATCTCTAAGGGTTAGAAGACTTACTAGGCTCTCTCTGGTCACGGGTTTGCTCGGGAGGCTTGCTCTTGAACCGTGATTCGATCTCTATGCTCCTCCCTTTGTCTACGGGCTTGGGGCTATTGCTTGGTGCCCAAGGCGTCTTAGGCTTGCTGCATAGGTCTTGGCTCTTATTCCTGATTTGCTGCTCAGCCTGGACAGATAGGTGGAACAAGTCTTTAAAGTCATTGTAGATTTGCCTATCCACCTTGCGGCTGATTCTCTCTTGCAGTCCATCCAAGAATTGCGCCATCAATGCCTCCTCATCGTCATTGAGCTCCACCCTGTTTCTTAGCCTCTCAAAATCTTCATAGTACTCCTCTACTGATCTTGTGCCCTGCTTAAGAGTACGAAAACACCATTGCAAATCCCTATGGAAATAGGGTGGAACAAACCTTTGCCTCCTGAGGTCTTTCATGTCGACCCAAGAATCTACGGGTCTCAACCTCCTCCTCCTTCGGTCAGAAGCCTCACGATCCCACCAGATGAGGGTATTATCCGTGAGTTGTGCTACTGCCATGGAGACTCTCCTAGGGCCTGGTTGGTTGTAATGTTCGAAGATGTGATCCATACTCCTCTCCGAATCTAGATAGGCCTCGGTGTCTACCTTTCCTTCAAAACTAGGCGGTGTTAATTTAACATCATGATTGTTTACCCGGTTGTCGGCGTAGTCATCTCCGTCCTCTATTGACATAGGAAAATCAAATAAGACCTATCTTGACCTACAAGGCAAGTGTGAGCACGAAATTCAGTTTGAATAACAAGGGAAAATAAAAAGGAGGGAGTTATTAATAACCACATGGTTAAAATGGTTAAATAGCTGCCTTGGGAGAAGAATCAAGGTGAAAAGGACATGTCCATGCTGCACACAGTCTTGGTAACCGCACCAAACAGTCATGAGACAGTCTGCAGCTCTTCCCCTCTGTTCTCATTGGTTGTTGACAGGCTCCTCATCTATTCAAACTCATCCACAAGTTTGAATTCGTTTTCTTTTGTGTTCACATTGTAAATCCTCTATAAAAGGGGTGTAAAGACTCAATGTATGAATATACTCTTAGGAGATTCTTCTCCAGAAGTCTAAGACATTTTCTCATCTTCTCATGCTTTTCTTTGAGTTTCTGGATTCAATTCTTCACATTTCTCCTCTCTAATCTCAATATTCTTTCATCCTCATGATGTCTAGGGGGAATTCTTGGTCTCTAGTGATGACCATAGGGCTCGAAGCCATCGCCTTCTGCTTCTGGTTGCCGTGGAGGTCCTCTCGGCCTAGGGTGATAGTCGTGAGGCTGTGCGTCTTCATCTCCAACCGGCTGGGGCTCCTCTTGTTCGAGCCATGTCCTAGGATGATCAGGACCCTCAGCAGGGCCTTGGTCAGTCCTCACGTGCCTTATGCCCTGGAATCTAACCGGCCTCTCCACGCGCTCCAACCTCTCGCCTATTGATGGGAGTTGTGTTTGGAGGGTGGTTAACACGGCCATCATGGCCTCGGTTGCATCCTGATTTCCTTCTGCCATTGTGTGCTACAAAAGAAAGAAACAAGTTATTCTACTCCTAAAATCGATTAGGAGGATTTCTTTTATAGTTTAAATAGAAGATGCAAAAAGGAAAAATTGAAAAGAAAAATTCTGGGAAAAGGAAAAACAGAAAAATGGAAACTTTTTAACAGTTAATGCTAAATATCTTGGATTCTTTTTGGGTCAATGTTCTTGGTAGTTTTCTATATTTTTTTTGCTTTTTGATTCAACTTAATGGAAATATGCTTTAATAAAAAGGAAAGACAAAAATTGCAATGCAAGAGTGAGCCTAAACCCTAGTGATGCACGTAGGAGTTAGATGCACTCGGTTAGACTTAGATGTTATTTTTTTTTTTTCGAATGAAACTTGAACTAATTCAAAACTGGAAACAAGACTAAATAGAGTATAGAAACAACCTGGTTTTAGGAGCTTTAAGCTCTGCTACCAAAATGATACAAGCCTCGAATCAAGGCTGTACGCGCGTGGGCTGTTTGGAGAAAACTAGGTGAGAAACTCGACCTTAGGCTTCTGGTTGGGGGTTTTATGTTTGGTGAGGGATGGAAGGGTGAAGTGAACCACACGAGGGGTGATGAACCTCGTGATAAATCACAAACTTAGAAGCTAGGAGGGCTGGTCTCAACTAGGTTCTAAGCGCACAAGTTCTTGAGAGAAAACTTGTAGGAAGAAAATTCGATCTTTATTAATATCAGAAAAAGGTTGTCGAACTATAATGCTGAAGGAGCCTTATTAATATGCTTGGCAGGTTGACCTTCTAGGGTCGACACAATAAAGAAAAATGGAAAACTTACAAAAGTGCACAAAAAGAAAAATTACAAAAGGGAATAACTGAGAAGGACTTCTACCTAAATTGTCTTTGACTCAAAATGTAAACATTCTAAATCCTCCCTGTAAAACAGAAAAAGCAAGTATATAATTTGAAACTTACCATTCTTACCTATCAGCCAAGAAATGGAAGGGGGCCGACCTTGTGGCATGCACGCACCTAGCTCCTACTCTTTGACTTGTAGTAGGATTATGAATCTTTGGGCCCTGACCTCTCTTGCCACTAAAGCCCAATTCTCTGGAGTCCTTTGTAGTGTTGAGAAGCCCTTGGACTCTTCCTTGTTCTCTTGGCCCAATGCTCTTTGTCGATCATCCTCTAGGAGCTTGTTGACCCACAAACTGAACTTGTGGAAGAGCGCCGCCCTTGATCTGCTCCTTGTCATTGCTCCTGGTGGCACCACTGGTGTAGAAACTTCATCTATATGCATGTCTTGAAGCTGGTAGATTATCTGGTCCGAGTCTCTTTGTGTAGATGTTGAAACGGTGGTGCAATCGGTTGGATCGGCTGTACCGCCTGGACTGTGCGAGGTACTGGCCGAATTGTCATTGGAGCCAGCCAGGTTGATCCTGGAGCCGGCAGCATCACCAATTAGGCCGGCGGTATCATCCAGTTGCCACCAATTGGGCCGGAGGTTTGGAGCCGGCGGCATCACCAATTAGGCTGGCGGAAATGTTGATCGGTCCGCCCCGGCTGGTCGGTACCGCTTCGGCCGGTAGACGTGCCAAGTGGCCCAGCTGTCTCGGGCAAGCTCTCTGGTTGGCCAATCCGGTCTCCTGGCCGGCCATACGATCTGATGCCCCCATCACATGACAAGGAGCAGAACAAGGGCAATCTTCCACAAGTTCAGCTTGTGGGTAGACAAGCTCCTAGAAGAGCATCGACAAGGAGCATTGGGCCAAGAGTACAAGGAAGAGTCCAAAGGCTTCTCAACATTGCAAAGGACTCCATAGACTTGGGCTCTCGTGGCAAAAGAGGTCAAGGCCCAACAATTCGTAACCCTGCTCCAAGTTGAAAACTAGGAGCTAGGCGCGTGCATGCCATAAGGTCGGCCACCTTCAATTTCTTAGCCGAAAGGTAAGAATGGTAAGTTTTCAATTATATACTTGCCTTTTCTGTTTTGCAGGATAGGAATTAGTAGTTTTCCATTTTTGAGTTAAGAACAATTTAGTAGTAGTCATTTTTCGGTTATTTCCTTTTTGTAATTTTCCTTCTCACTTTTGTAATTTTTCCATTTTTATTTTGGGTCAACCCTAGATGGTCAAGACTGCTGAGCATATTAATAAGGCTCCTTCAGCATTGTAGTTTGACAGCATTTTTATTGACATAGAATAATCAAATAAGACCTATCTTGACCTACAAGGCAAGTGTGAGCACGAAAATTGAGTTTGAATAACAAGGAAAAAGAAAAAGGAGGGAGTTATTATTAACCACATGGTTAAAATGGTTAAATAGCTGCCTTGGGAGAAGAATCAAGGTGAAAAGGACATGTCCATGCTGCATACAGTCTTGGTAACCACACCAAACATTCATGTCTACTGCACACAACCTTGGTAACCACACCAAACGTTCATGAGACAGACTGCAGCTCTTCCCCTCTCTTCTCATTGGTTGTTGACAAGCTCCTCCTCTATGCAAGCTCATCCACAAGTTTGAATTCGTTTTCTTTTGTGTTTGTATTGTAAATCCTCTATAAAAGGGCTGTAAAGACTCAATGTATGATTAAGAACTCTTAGGAGATTATTCTCCAGAAGTCTAAGATATTTCTCATCTTCTCATGTTTTTCTTTGGGTTTCTGGGTTCAATTTTTCAAATTTCTCCTCTCTAATCTCAATATTCTTTCATGGTATTAGAGCATAATATCATTCTCTTATCTTTTCTATTCAAATCTCTCAGTTTCTAATCTAAAATTCTGTTAAAAATCTCTCAGCCTTTAAACTAAAAACTCACGTTTTTATTCAACCATAAAAGCTACCTCCTTTAAGCTCTTCAAAGCCTAACAATGGAGGATACAATTCAAATCAGTTCCAGCCTGAACCCTATGGTGATACCAGTAGTTCTCAAAGGCTTGAACTACATATTATGGTCAAGAACCATCAAGACAGCCATTTGTGGCAAAGGACTTTGGAATCACATCTCTGAGGATAATACTCCATCTATAGACAATCCAAAAGAGAAGAAAGATGAGGCAAGAAGAAAAGAAGAAGCAAGGTGGTTCCAAGAAGATAAATCTGTCCTTGGATTCCTCCAAAATTCATTGGACCCATCCATTCTTGAAGCTTATTCACATTGTAAAACCGCCAAGTCTCTTTGGGAGACTCTCAAGAGGGTGTATGGGGATGTTTCAAACCTCAGCCGTGTGTATGAGGTTAAGAAGGCTCTCAATGATCTACACCAAGAGGATATGGAGTTCACAAAGTTCCTAGGCAAGTTCCAATCAACATGGTCCGAGCTTGACATGTTGAGACCAAGGTCTATGGATCCAAAGGTGCTTAATGAAAGGAAGGAACAAGAAAAGATATTTGGGCTCCTTCTCAGCCTAAATTCTACCTTTAATGATGTGATTAAGTCCATCCTAAGAGAGCCAAAACTCCCTGATTTCGAATAGGTGTGCTCACGGATTCAAAAGGAGCAAGGCAACATTGGTTTGTTTGGTGGAAAAGGAGAACTAGTCATGGCCAACAAGAGCGTGTTTAAGCAAGAGGATAGGAAGAGTGTTATGTGTGAACATTGTAAGAGGAATGGCCACATCAATGACAAGTTCTGGATACTTCATCCTCATCTCAAGCCAAACCGGTTCAAGAATTCAAAAGCTAACACTCAAAAGGTTGTGACTGAACCGGCAAGTTCATCCAACCAAGGAGGGGAGCTAGCTATGAATGTATCCATGGAGTATGTTAAGAAGAATGACTTGGAGGACCTCATCAAGGCCTATGTGATACAAGCCTCGATTCAAGGCTTGGATGCGCGTGGGCTGTTTGAAGAAGTTTAGGAGTGAAGTGAACCACACGAGGGGTGATGGACCACGTGATAAATCACAAACTTAGAGCTAGGAGGGCTGGTCTCAACTAGGTTCTAAGCGCACAAGTCTCTTAGAGAGAAAAACTTGTAGAAGAAAATTCGCATTTTATTAATTATCAAAAAGGTTGTCGAACTACAATGCTTGAAAGAGCCTTATTAATATGCTCGACAGCTTGACCTTCTAGGGTCGACTCAAAGAGAAAGGGAAAATTTACAAAAGTGCACAAATGGAAAACTTAGAAGAGTGCATAACCGAAAAAGGAACTATTGAAAGAATATTGAGATTAGAGAGGAGAAATGTGAAGAATTGAATCTGGAAACTCAAAGAGAAGTATGAGAAAATGAGAAATGTCTTAGACTTATGGAGAAGAATCTCCTAAGAGTTCTATCATACATTGAGTCTATACAGCCCTTTTATAGAGGATTTACAATGTAAACACAAAGGAAAACGAATTCAAACTTGTGGATGAGCTTGAATAGAGGAGGAACTTGTTAACAACCAATGAGAAGAGAGGGGAAGACCTGCAAACTGTCTTATGAACGTTTGGTGTGCTTACCAAGGTTGTGTGCAGCAAGCATGACTGTTTGGTGTGGTTACCAAGACTGTGTGCAGCATGGACATGTCCTTTTCACCTTGATTCTTCTCCCAAGGCTCTATTTAACCATTTTAACCTTGTGGTTCATAATATCTCCCTCCTTTTTCTTTTCCCTTGTTATTCAAACTAAATTTTCGTGCTCACACTGCCTTGTAGGTCAAGATAGGTCTTATTTGATTTTCCTATGTCAATACTCCCCCTCAAGCTAAAGACTTTGGAATCACCCTAAAGTCTTAAGCTTGGGAACCCAAGGCAACACCTCATTAAAAACCTTATTAAGGAAAACCACTTGGGACAAAACCTTAATAAGGGAAAAAGAGTGTGTTGCTCTTGGATTAGGAGACCTTTGATCATGGGTGTGAAAAATCAACAAGCCCAAGTTTGCTAAAGATGTTCTTGCAAACTTTGAGACTTGCTGCCTTTGTGAAGATGTCAGCTAGTTGGTCTTCACTCCTTGTATAACATGGCAGAATGGTTCCATCTTGAATTTTCTCCCTAACCTTATGGCAATCGATCTCTATGTGCTTGGTCCTCTCGTGAAACACTGATTTTGAAGCTATGTGAATGGCTGCCTGATTATCACAATGGAAGGTGATTGGCCCTGGTTGTTCAATACCGAAGTTTTTCAAGAGCGCTTTGATCCAAGTTACTTCACTTGTCAGCTTCCTCATAGCCCTATATTCTGCTTCAGCACTAGAACATGATACCACCTTCTGCTTCTTAGTCTTCCAAGTGACTAAGTTCCCACCAATGAAGGTGCAATACCCAGTGGTTGATTTCCTATCCACCCTATCACCAGCCCAATCCGCATCACAATACCCGACAATCTCAGTGTTCCCATTCTTGCCCATCCATATGCCTTGACCAGGAGATCCTTTGATGTATCTAAGGATCCTTTCTACCATGCTCCAATGATATACAGTAGGTTTTTGCATATGTTGACTCACTTGATTCACAGCAAAACACAAGTCTGGTCGTGTGAGGGTGAGGTAGATCAGCTTCCCAACTAGTCTTCTATACTGAGAAACATCCTTAAATAACTCATCAGCTTTCTCCCCCTTTCCGTTGACCTTGTAGCCATCTTCAAGAGGAGTTTTGGCCGGTTTAGCCCCAAGTTTTCCCGTTTCTGTCAACAAATCAAGAGCATACTTTCTTTGGGATAGAAAGAGCCCTTCCTGAGACCGACACACTTCAATACCCAAGAAGTACTTCAACTCTCCAAGATCCTTGATGTCAAATGATCTGTTTAAGAACGCCTTTGTGGACTGAATTCCTTCCTTATCATCTCATGTGATGATAAGGTCATCCACATAAATCAAGACCGCCACGATTCCTTTGGGGTTTTGATGAGTGAACAAAGTATGATCTGAATGGGACTTTCTGAACCCATTGTCAGTAAGTGTGGAGCTTAATTTGTGATACTAGGCCCTTTGTGACTGCTTCAACCCATATATTGCCTTCCTGAGTCTTAGAACCTGTCCCTCTTTGCAAAGATCTTCAAGGCCTGGTGGTGGAGTCATATACACTTCCTCTTCAAATTCTCCTTGTATGAATGCATTCTTGACATCCATTTGCCATAAGTCCCAAGTCAGATTCGTAGCTAGTGAAAGAACAACCCTTACGGTGGGTAGCTTAGCCACCGGTGCAAATGTATCAGTATAGTCCTCTCCATATGTCTGAGTAAAACCTCTTGCAAATAGACGTGCCTTGTACCTTTCTATGTCCCCATTGCTCTTGTATTTGATGGTGAACACCCACTTGGAACTTACAGCCTTCTTGCCTTTGGGAAGTTCTTGTATATCCCATGTATGATTCCTTTCCATAGCTCCCTTCTCATCTCTTACTGCAACTAACCATTCTTTCTTGCTCTTAGCTTCTTCATAAGTCCTTGGAATCTGACTTTGTTCAATCTTTCCAAGGAATGCTTGATGACTAGATGGCAAGAGGTCAAAGGAACAAACAGCTTGTATGGGATGAGCCACAGCCTGGTTGTTGTAGAAGACCCTAGTGTTTACCCAATTGGATGGGTCTTTCCTAAGTCTAGTACTCCTCCTTAGTTGCTGAACAGGTGGTTCAGCCTCCTCTACAACTGTTTCCTCTTCCATTTGGTGAATAGGTTCCTCTATACCCACTTCCAAGTCGTCTTGTTCTTGATTTTGGGCCATAGCTTCTTCTTGGATTGGAGTTGGTATTGACATAGGAAAATCAAATAAGACCTATCTTGACCTACAAGGCAAGTGTGAGCACGAAAATTCAGTTTGAATAACAAGGGAAATGAAAAGGAGGGAGTTATTATTAACCACATGGTTAAAATGGTTAAATAGCTACCTTGGGAGAAGAATCAAGGTGAAAAGAACATGTCCATGCTGCACACAGTCTTG